>JBBMOY010468888.1:0-11781 GCA_037951405.1 Platydemus manokwari | reverse complement strand
ATATTATTGTTATTATCGAATCCACTAAGCTCCTGATAAAATAGGAATATGATTAAGATTATACATAAAATAAAATATATACCACAAATACAGTGCGATTCGAGATAAATAAATAAAAGTTATCAAAAAACTTAAAATTAAAGATCGGGATTGCTAAAATTAATATAATAATTTGCATCTGTTTCTGCTAAATATCTGAATTATTTTCCTTGCAATTATATTGGATTGGAGATCTCTTAATAATTTATTGCTTGTCATGATTTTCAAATTCACTCGACACTTCGAGCAAATTCATCCACGAAACAGTAATCTAAAATTTCAGATTATTTGATTTATTACTCGCTTATTTGTTTTCAACAGCTATATAAACAAATAGTTATTTTTGAAAAACATTTCAAACTTGTACGTTCCTGTGTCGAGATCCAGTGAAACCTATGAATGTTTGAAATAGTATTATCATGTTGTTTAATATGATTTTATTGATGTTTTTAATGGATTATTTATGTAATTTGATTACCCAATGAGACTTCTTACTTAGTATGAAGGTTAAGTTAGGTAACTGATAACAATTTAAAGATTTACGAAAACCCGATGATTTAGCAACCATACTTTTAAAGGTGTCTGTATTTTGAGATCACGATGTACTATCGCCAATAAGAGCCATGATCAATAATGATAATTCAGTTCCGTGAGATCAATGAAACAGCAAAATAATAACGTAGACAACGTTTGTTTGGTCTAAACTACAAACAAAAATTCTTGTTTCTGAAACAATAATGATCGCTGACCAATGTTAATGCTGTTCGATTTGGTGAGAGAATGATAATCGGAGCAAAAACATTTAAAGATAATTTTAATTATTATTTATTATCGTTCCTTATCAACAATGTCATCAAATAGAAATCGTTCATATTTTAATGTTGTGTTCATTCTTTGTAACTGTTGTATTGACTTACAAATATAATAATACATTTCTCAAATAAATTTTTATTCATTAACAACAACCCGAATCATCATGAGTAGAATAAGCACATAATATCAAATGACCTATGATGAATAGTAACGTGTTAAAACTCATTAATTAACTTCAAAGTAATACTACGAAACACAAAATATTCGGCCAATAATAATATTGAAGAAATGTCTACAAATAATTCAAAATCAGTCAATTATTGGTTATCGTTAATGGTTGTTATGGTGATTTATTTACGTGATTGGTTGGTGGGTTGTTTATCAAATTATATAAATAATGAAGTGATTTTTGATGAGTTGAAATTCAGATCCAAATTTGGGCTCCTAGAATGCCTGGAAATAAATAGCCTGAATCGCTAGCATTATTAGTAGAATTTTTATAAATATTGTTATTTCCTCTTTATCTTTATAATATGCTAAATATAATTTTTTTTTAATTATTTAATTGAATTATTAATTTTTATTAAATAATCAATATTATTATCGTCAACAATTTTTATAATGTTATTAATAATATGATTATTTATGGTTATTATTAATACCATTAACCACCATTAATAATATTACAGTGATTCTTATAATTTTATTATTATGTACAGTAAGTTTTGTAATAATAATAATTATTATTGTTGATTAAAAAATATAGTTAACTAGTGGAGTTATTTTGGTATTCGTTTTCATTTCATGTAATACATTTCCATCATTGAAAAGAAATGAATTCCGTGAATCATTCAACCGCGACAATCAGATAATTGTAATTCACATGTCGCTGTATGTAATGAACATTTTTATGAACTGTAGCCAATTGTTCCATAAAATGATGTGCCAAACAACTTGATTGAGTAATAAAATGTATTATTAAAATATAGTTACGTAATAAAAGAAATGTAGTATATAAAAGATTGAATTTTTTTCTAATTTCATCTATCATTTTACGATGAATTACAGCAGCAGTATAGTATTTCTCATTAGTTTACTGTTGATCGGCAACAGTTACGGTTCAAATATTCAGAAAAGCCACTTAAAAATCAAATCTGAACGACTCGGTTCCGATTGGAAATTGACTTGTTTTTCTGATGATAGTCAAATCAACTCTACAGTTTCCAGTGTCCAATGGATTTCTCCTTCCGGAAATAGTGTTGGTCAAGGTCCAAATCTGTATTTGGAAAACATTCAACCCAGTCAATTCGGACAATATACATGCCGATGCCACATTGTCAAAGGTTCTCGATTGATCAAACAAGAAATTCATTATTCGATCGTTGCTGAATCATTTAAAGAAATCCAAACTTCTAGTGAATTCAGAATCCTTAAGACAGTGGAAATGATGGAGAACCATCAATTCGACATGTTATGTGACTCCTCAGAGTCCAGTACTTCGAGACAATCACACTGGATCAAACCTGATGGATCTGTTGTGTCTGACAATAATCGTCTGCACATTGTTTCATTCAAAAATCAAGATCAAGGAAAATATATTTGTCTCACGAAAAAATCCTATGATTCTGTACCTTCGGTTTCCAAAATTTTCAATCTGAATATCGCTAAGATTGATATAGAACACTACCGAATTGCTATTGTTCCCAATCCACCATTATTTAGATTCGGAGAAAAATTTTCTCTAGATTGCCAAATAACCCCAAATCGTGATAATCTGACTTACGAATGGTTCAAGAACAAAGAATTTATAAGCTTCGGAAAATTTTTAAACTTCGAAAGTTTTAACAAGAACGATACTGGTATCTATACTTGTAAGGCTACTGATCTTGGAAATAATTCCGCATCTCTGAAACTCGAAGCCAATTCTCATCAATTCGTTTGCAACTTCCAACATTATAATATCGGTTTGAAAGCATTGAATAGAATATCGATTATTTTTAATAATTTTTATGTTTCTAGAACTTACACCAGGAGCTGGACCACAAATCCTGATTAGAACAAAACAATCCAAAGAGTTACACTGTGAACTTGACGTTTATAATAATCACACTGGAAATGATGTCGAGTGGTATTTTAAGAATACCAAAATGGATGAGGATTCATTGGAGAAATTGGGATTGACCCGATTCGATAAAAAGTGGACCAGTATCTTGGTTATTGAAGAAGCAAATCTCAACAATGAAGGTGAATACAGTTGCAAAGTAGCCAACACAAAGAAGTCAGTGAATATCTTCGTCATGCCAGGTAGTATTTATTTGGGAGGGATTCGAATTATTGAATGCAACACATGAACTTTCAGAGCCCGGTTTTGTTTATGTCAGTCCAGAAAAGGTCGAAGTAGCTAAAGGAGCGGATGTAGAATTCCACTGTCGAATCGATGGAATTGAAAACATGATTAATAAAAATATAAAATGGACTTTCGTTTCTAAAAATGGCACAGAGGTTGCTTTGCCGAATTCGAGATGGAAAGTTTCCAATCCTTGTACAGTTTCACGTACCAGCTTCGTTGCTACAAATAGCACATCGATGGAAGATAACGGATATCTGGTATGCACAGCTTCCAATGGAAAACAAAGTAAAGGAGAACTGATTGTTAAAGGACCGAAAAGTGAGATAGGAATTTTCATTCCAATATCGATAATCGATACATTAAAATTCAATAGAGCTCAATAAAGTCGTGGCGACTCCTTCAGTTTTGAGCGTTTACAGAAATCAAAAATTTGAATTCGAATGTTACAGTTCTGATATCAACGGTAATCCAGCCGGCAAACCGGAAGTCCGATTTTTGAATGGGTCCGATGTGCAACACGATTCAAGATTTTTAAATTCCGATATCGGACCATCAAGAATCAGAGTGGAGGCACCCGAGGGAGTAGATATTAAAGAAAAAGATTTTAATATGACATGTGAGTACGATGGATCCAAAGCACCGGTAAAAATTCAAATCAAAACCATTTGTCCTCCCAATCAAAGAAGCTGCAAAAATGAAGAATGTACTGATGCAGCCAATTTTTGCAACGGAGTAAATGATTGTAGCGATGGTTCTGATGAAGATAGCGACCAATGCTGTAAGTTTTGTTTTAACACACGAGGTTCTGAGCGGTAATTGATCGTCCAGATGAATGTGACCCCATCAGAAAACCATGTGGAGCTTTCAATGGTACCAACTATTCATCGATTCAACATTATTCCATTAACTGGGCTTGCGATGGAGAAAACGATTGCAGAAACGGATTCGATGAAGAAAATTGTCCAAATTCCGATAATCCCTGCTTTCCTCGATTTTTCACGTGCAACGATAATACCAAAATACCTTATGGTTATGTTTGCGATGGGCGAGATGATTGTAGTGACAATGAGGACGAACTTGTGTGCGGTAATTCTCATTTAGATTATTGATTTTTCCAACTTAATTTTGAAATCTCTTTTGTAGTCAAGCCTGAAATTCTGAGAACATCTGAAAATAAAATCCGAGCCAAAATAGGCAGTACAGTCACAATGACTTGTGAAGCTACAGGTTATCCTTTGCCCAAGATCGCATGGAGATATAACTGGGGTTGCACACGTGAAACTGAAAGAATCACTGTAAATGAAGCCAGTAAAAATTGTAAAAGTGTTATCAGTACCTTAACCATCAAAGATATGCAACCCGGAGATGACGCCATTTATGGCTGCGAAGCTTTAAGTGGTTCTTCCAGAGTTTTTGGAAACGACTTTTTCGTGACCTTAAACTGATCGACTTTTTAAATTAAATGTTTTGCAGATCTATTATTTATGATTTTTGAAAAACAATAAAACTTTTTTATTTCAGTTTTTCATTTGTAATTATCGATTTTTCATTCCAAGTGTATGTGATGATTTTTATCAAATACTTTAATTATAAAATTATATTATCCATATATATTGTCAATTACAATGAAAAATTTATTTTTATAATGCCTGCTAATTATTTAAGCAGAATAATTCTCTAAAGGACTCAAAATTTTATTTTGAAAATTTTTTATTTTATTTATTACAATAAAATACATTAAATAATTAAATGTATCAGATTATATATTATTTTATGGGAAAATAATATTAATTGAAAATTATCGATAATTAATTGCAAGCACAAACAAAAAATAAAAACAAATTCACGAGTAGCCATGACAACTTATCTAGTTGTTATGACAATTGGTAGAAAAATAAAATTAAAAAAATAAACAACCAATCAGAAACAAATATAAACATAAAGTTAGTCTATAAAGCATCACGAAAGACAGAAAAATGTTCAAATAAATTTTTGCATCGTCAGGAGCAGAAAGACAATGAATAAATTTTATTCATTTTGCCTTTTATTATTAATGTTAATATTATCGAAAGGGAATTATTAAATCAGAACTTCATCATGTCAAAATTCTCAAAAAGCATTAGATGGCCTTTTAACTTATATTTCCGCAGATCTCTTTTTTCACCAAAGTTGGGCGGCAATAGTTCCCAACACTAGTTTTTAACTATCTTCATGGCACGTCATAATCGCTTTATAAAATCACTCAAAGTTTAGTAACCATATTGTGTATTTATCATTTTATTTTGAGTGATTAAATTGTGCATCATATTTATCAATAAAAATTGTTTTCCATTATTTTATTATATATTTATGTAACTCAAATTTGTACACGACACCTACACTTCCAGCATTGTGAAGAGTCAGATATTGGATGAATTTATTGAATATTGATTTAAAAATTTATCTTTTACACATTAGCAAAACTACAAAACCACTTTTCATAAAGGTAACGCCAATGGCAAAATTCCATTTACTAAATTTCAGCGGATCAAGAGAAAATCTGCCTAATAAAATACAAAATGGTTGATGAGCATTCAATATCAAATCCGAAATGACGTAAATCATCACAAATTTTCATGAAACTGTTTCGAGTTGAGATTAATCAATAATCCTGGCCAAAGAAATTTCAATCACAACTAAATTTGATTAAAAAAAATATAAATTTCCATTTAGCATCTGATAAAATATAAAAATCATCCAAATAATATGAATACAAACACCACAACACTGACACACAATCAACGATCGATTTTATATTTAAACATGTCTGTATAATCGATTAATGAATTATTTGGTAATTTTAATGGGGGCCTTTGTTTCGGTTGAAGCCTCTGTTCATTTTCGATCAACAATTCCGATTGGGATTTGAAAAATGAAATAATCGATTCGATAATTCGGTTCTGTTTTTCCAAAACGCTCTCGTTCAAATTGTGTTTTTTCGATGGCAATTGAACATGTTTCTTGTTCAACGTTGTGAGATTGTATAACGTTTCCATTGGTCCGGGTATTCGATTGTGTTCCATTTCTTCAGTCAATTGTAACAAAGATTTCTGGGGAAACGGTAGCGTATAATTGCCGTTTGCATATTTCAATAATGGGATTTTATTTTCTTGGATGATCCATTGATATTCGAAATATTTATCCAATGCTTGCTTTCGACTTAGAGATCGCAACAAATACAATCGATTAATCATTTTTTCATTGTTTTTAATTAATTCCTTCAAAGTCATTGGTTTCAAGTCTGACTCAAATAGTTTGGCACAAAATGCAATTGATGTGGGAAAATTATCCACCAGATCATCAATTGTAAAATTTTCTTCATTTAATAAATAAGACATTTGTTCAATAGCACGCCTTGTCAATATGGAAAAAATGGGTTCTTTTCTAAAGCCAAAGAATTTAAAAATCTAATTTATTAAAAGAATAACTTCGTGGTTTTCTTTTGAATAATAAGTGTTTTTATTTTTGCTCTATCAGTCTGTTCAATTTCTTTAAAATCACTTTCGTTAACAGCGGCATTTACTCGAGGATCTTGCACCTCATCGCTAAACATTTTACTTATTTCATCCTTTGAAAATGGTATTTTTATATTTCTATTTTTTAAAGATCTGGTGTAATGTCTAATTAAAATAATAGATTTCATGTTACATTGTAATTTGCAAATAACATTTGATAGCATTTTGAAATTCTACTTTCTTAATCACGTAAATTAAACAAGAAATCATGAAAACCATAATTTGATAACAATAAATAAAATTAAAAAATTTAACATTTCAAAATTAATAATAAATTCTTATTTCATTCTATATAATTTTTAATTCATTTTATCATAGAATAAATTTTTAGATATTTCTGAAAATATATTTTACTATTAAAATAACCAAAGATATGAAAAAATTAATTTTAAAAATAAATATTCTGATTTGTACTTTGAACACGGGTAACCAAGATGTATACTCATATCTAATTATTTTTTATTGTCATGTTTTTTATTTAATATGAAACCAAAATAGAAAAGATAACGGATGTTCCAAACCAAGTAATAAGTAATAATGAAATTGAGTGAAGTAAAGGTGAATAAAACATGGGAAAAAGTACTATAAAACCGGCTTAATAATTCTTGCTTATAATACTTATAATACTTGTTGGAATTGCCAATGATTCAATCATCAAAATCTCATAACCTTTATAGTCAGAATGAAATACTTTTATATTAAGTTTACCTTTATATTAACTGAGAACTAATGATGTTTAACCATTTTATTTAAAATTAGTCTTGAGAAATTTATTATTTGAGTTTAAAGTTAAGAATATTTTTTGATGCTTTATGGTAAATTACAACAAATAATTTAACTTACCTAAATCATGAACAGTTTACATAACTTATGATATGTGATAATTATCATAAATATTTAGCAATAGTTATTTGGCAATTGTATCTAGTTAAATCTTTTAACTGAATAAAAATTCTTTATTGTTGATAAAAATAAGTCACAATTAACTCGAGATTTCTCCAGAATAAGATTACCTGCTATAAATATAGTTGGGAAACCATAGATTGGCTAGTACTGTGTATTCAGATACTGAGAAGAGGGGGGGATACATTTATTAAATATTATGATGGGTTGGTGGTTGATTTTAAATATTACTGGTTCCTAGGGGCTTCAGTAACTGATATGATGACCGGATTAAATATGTGAGCGCAGAAGAACTGATATTGCTCTGAGTCTGAAATGATGAATAGGTTATGAAACCCAAACGAGATTTGATTAATAACTTGAGAATTATTTAAGCATAGATTAATTAATACTCGAACTAACAGAAAACGAACCAATGGTTTAAAAACGTTTATTAATTATGAAAATGGAATACAATAATTAGTATCAAAAGAGAACACAAAAAGTTTTGTCAATAACCCGGACCTAGCCTGAGCGATTAACAGGAGAATCGGTAAGACGGATGAAGGGGATGAATGTTATTAAAATTAGAAAAAATTAAGTACCGATACAATATGATTAATTATCATTAACAACATCGATTAAGATTAAAATTACGATAACTTAAGAAATGAATGTTTTTAATGAGCAAGCGTAAAATTAGTGAATATCAAATAGAATTCTTACTAATAGCTGATTGTGAGAAATACTGTGCAGAATTAAGTCCTCAAGGTTCGGATTTCCATACAACTGATCAATAGTCGATGAAGATCCAAATGACACCAAAGCTGATAGAATTATAAATGTCGATACGTAAAACAAATCGTAATGCTATAACCAAACTGCTTCACTCTTACAAATTGTGTAATTGTGAACTTGTGTGTCAACTACGATCAGCGATCGTATTTATAGTCGGGGTTTCAATTACTACATATGCCTATACCTTAATGTCGGGATAATACCCATGCAGGCTGCAAGCCTATAAATTATATAATAATAGATAATACATAATAATAATAATAGTAATTAAAACTGAAAACCACATTAATTAAAATGTAGGCGTGTGGGCGGAATGATATTAATAATAAATATAAAATTTTTCGACAAATTATTAATCCACGTTGCCATGGCAATCCGAAATATAACCATAGAAATTCAAATTTAAATACAAATTGCCATGACAACGGTGGATATTACTAAGGAAACCCACAATTCAGGAACAAAATTAATCATTCGCCCACATTTCAAATTCATATAAATACTGAAGTAAAATTCAGTATTTTTGCCACAATTTCTCACGACAAATAAAGTCAACGACATTATAAAGTCAAATAATTCATTCGGGATATCAGCTTAATATTTCGATCGGGATTCAGCTCAAATATTTCATTCGGGATTTCAGTCCAAATATTCCATTTGGGATTCAATTTCAAGTTAACAAAAAAATCATCCAGTATTCATTCGAGCCTCCGGCAATAATTATTGTTTCTCGTGCAGTACCAATATTGTTCAAATGGTAAAAATTAGTTATTGTTTCGAACACTCGATATCATTCTCCGAAAGGAGATTTGTTATCAGTGAACATTAATTCCTCACAAAATCGTAACAGAGTTTGTGAGTTTAAAATCACTGTTCCTTTAGTTTTCATACCGCAGTGGGGGGCCACTTAGTTCCCACCGGCGGTTGTTATTTACTGATAAATCTTCAGGGCACAACAACTTCCTCCTTCTAACTTTAAAGCATCACACATTTGTTAATATTTACTATAATAAAGTATTGTTATCATATTATTGTTAGTCTTATTCATATTATTATATAACTCACTACACTCAACCTATTAATCTGTGAAGTCTAAGATATTGGTGGAAACATCAATCTCGAACTCACAGCGTTTCATTTAAATACATAGTAATTATCGGTTAAAAAATCGTTGATTTATTATTAAATTATCACCAAACAAGTTTCCATCAGATATGACTGTCATTTCATTAACACAGTAGAACTAAACAAACAACAGTGAAAGAAAATGTAGCCTGATTGACAAAATTACGACTTCTTAATAATAATAATCTATACAATAGTGAAGACATTCAAGTAATTACATCTAAGTCGGTGAAATTAGTTGGTTGCAGTTGTTAATGTTGCATTCATTTGAAAATGCTTCAACTCCGAAATCCAATTCATCAAAAATATGCGAAACCTACAATCCCAACGCACAAAGTGTAATACACAAAATGTCGTCAACAATATTTATAACAATCAATCACAGAAACAATTGACAGTAATTTATCATAATCGCCATCGAGATTTGACAATCGATCGCAAAAAGAAATTAAGTAATCTTGAACATTTTGTAGAAAACTGATTGATAAATACAAACGAAGTAAGATAATAACTACAAATTTGAAGATATTAAGGGCAAAGCATGATGTTCTTAGATAAGTTTTTAATTAATGGATTTTATTGTGATTATAAATTAATAATAAAGTTTTATTTTATCTTTTTTTCTATCACAAATTATTAATGAATTGGCATCCGAGTTCAACTGGATAAGATGCGTACATCATGGCATTTGAATAGTTATTGTTGATGAGCATAAATGAAATGATTGTGGTTTGTAAGCCAGCAAAAATTTTTTTATTATTAATCTATGAATTCCAGGACCTATGAATTGTGATAATGAATTTTGTATAAGGATATTTAAGAAATTGATTCATATGTGAATTATATGTTGCTATTGTGTTCAATGGTTTAAGTGATCAAATTCACTTTTATCATGTTATTAATTTCAATTAAAAATCATCGTTTCATATTTTCATACTCTATTTTTGAATCTATGAAACTCGATTTCCTCAAATAATAACCATTTCCAGTCATATCATGTACGCCAGAGGTGGCCAACTTTTATGTATGTAAGATCGACTTTTCATTTGAATAACATCTCACGCGATAGACTTCAAGATCGACCGGTTGGCCACCCCTGATGTGCGCGATATGTACAGAGCTTATTCTATTAAATATTATTTAGATAATTTGAAGAGTTATATTATGATCGGTTATGGCCATTTGTAACCATTTAAACATGATGAATTTATTTGGGAAGTTCATTTAATATTTGTAGATAATGGCTTATCACAATAATTCTAAAATAGATTAAGTGCTCGCTATTTGATCTAAATAATTGCCCAATTGATAATTTTGAATCGAAAGTAAATTTTTCGAGTTGATACTCTAAACTCTAACGTTAAATAGATTAGATTTTTGGACATTTGTGATTTTTCCTATTGAAATCTTTTATTTCATATTATCATTATTAATGTAGTGATTGTTATCTTTGTTATAATGATTGATATACATATTGTTAAAATTAGAACTGGAGAAATGAAAATGGAAAATTAAAGCAATTCATATTATTTATATAAATTGTGTCACACACGCACACACATCCTTTATTGCAAATACGATAATCTTTTGCCTATTGGAGAAATGAATAAGCTTGGATTGGGTGGAGTAATTGTTTCAAATCTTTTTACTTATAATTGTCTTCATGTCTTATTGATATAAAACACGGGCAATCTGTTTGGATAGTTCATTGACATTACTCTGAATTTTGTAGGTCTGGAATCTATTTATATTTTCATTGTTTTATTATTGTCTTCTGTATTTTTTGTTGATTCCTGAACTGTTTACGTATTAAATTGAAAAATTTATCTTCAACACTATCGATAATAATAATAATAATAATTGTGTTTGATCAAATAAATATTTTTGTGATTAATTCAAGATTTATCAATTGATAAGAATTTATTACCAATGCTTATTTTCATTCAATGTTTAATAAAATAAAATAAATACGTCATTAACAAACATGTTCCAACTGGTCTATAACTGTTATTGTATGTTAATTCTGTAAATAACCTCTAATATAGAGATTTTATTACATTATAAAATTGGATTTGTAGTTAGATAAATATTTGTGTTTCAATAACTTTTCAAATTTTACACGTGTTGATTTGAATAATGTTTTTTTCCGGTTTTTGTAACAGATGTCACTGGCCATAAGAAAAATGGTTTGTTGATTTGATACATGTCATTTTATTCTAC
>JBBMOY010467777.1:0-11781 GCA_037951405.1 Platydemus manokwari | reverse complement strand
TTCATTTTAAAGCGAGTTATAGTATTTTAAAGTATACGTTTACAAACGGCCATTATTTTCCCAACAACCTAATATTATTATTACTATCATTATTATTATTATCATTATTATTATTATTATTATTATTATTATTATTATCATTATTATTATCAATATTATTATCACTATCATTATTATTATCATTATTATTAATATTAATATTATTATTACTATCATTATTATTATTATCATTATTATTATCAAACATCATACAACAAATAAAATATTGAATAAAGTTGATAATCAACCAAATAATTAAATGTGATTTAAACGTCAATTATGCACTGGAAATGTCTAAAAATATCAATTACTATACTAAATCGAGGAAAAATATTCGATAAATCTCAACGATCACTGAAAATGGAAAAATTTATTTATCAAAAAAATAATTTCCTTCATCATAGATCATAAATTTTTTCTGACATTGTATTTTGTTGTAAAATAAATGAAATTTTATATCGACTTTCAAGAATTCTATTCTCCATTATAAATTCATTTTAAAGATGAAATCAAACCATAAATAATTAATAATTCAAAACCAATTTCCATTTGATTCAACTAAAAAACGAAAAAGAAAAATAATCTTTGAAAAATGGGAAATTTGTTCGTTAAAGGAGGAATATTAATAGTTAATGATGCTGGTTGATTAAAACAAATTTTAATTCGTTTAAGAATATTATACGTTTATCAATATTTCATTCCAATTTACGATTGGAAAATCAAAGAAAATAATGAAATTTCTTTTTTAATAATTCTGATAAAATTAAATTATTTCTGGTTTGATTAATTGTTGGAAATAGCGTTATTGTGTCTGTATAATGAAGGTCGGTGATATTAATCATTTCAAGGTGTATAATGTGTTATAGCATTTATTTTATAATTCTCTATTTATATAATAATAATTTTGGGCTTTTATTTAGTTCTAAATCGATATATTTATCAAGTTGATGCAAAATTATGGAAAAAAAAATAAAATCTACCTTTCCAAGATTTAATGAATTCTATTTCGGACCTTCAAAGGAAGGAGCTGCTAGCTATCCACGAGTATGTTATTTACTTTAGACAATACTTGTATGGGAAGAAATTCATAGCAAGTACCGATTACAAAGACCTTGCATTCTTGAACTCGACACGAAAACCTATCAACCCTCAATTTCAAGCATGTATGGCGGTGCTGTCAGAATACGATTTCTATTTAAGATACAGAAAAGGAGAGAATCAAAGCACCTCAGATAGATTATCTGGGATATTCGAGACACTATGTTCCCTATGCAAGAGCAGAGACGGTGGAGCAAAAACAGAAACGCCTAAAACCAGATATTTACCCAAAATACAAGTAAAGTCCGAGATAATGCACAAAATCCAGGAACGACAACATAAAGATGCAGAAATAGTGTAGACATTCAGATTTCTAAATCGTGAAACAACTCTAACTAGATCGGAATTCTGGAATAAACATTCACTTTCGAGAATTAAATATAAACTGAATGTGGTCGACGATACGCTGATGCTGGAGAAAGCGGAGGGTTTGGCTGATATAATAATGAAAATTTTTGGCGTTCAATTTGTCAAAACAATTCACGAGGAACTCTGTGACTTAGGTTCAAAGAACTGCTTCACCTGTTTGGACGACAGTTTATATTGGCCCGACATGTTCAACACCATCAGAGAGATACTGAAATACTGTATTATCTGTGCAAAGAGAAAGGTTTCTCCATCCAGAACTAAGGAGTTTCTGCTCCCTCGGTTAAGCCCTGAGTATCAAAAGCAAATCGTGGTGGGCATTGTTCAAATGAACACGGTACATAGTAACAAGAAATATCTAGTGGTTATTGTTCACAGATTCAGCAAGTTGGTGAACCTCACTGCTACATCTGAGCAAGACGAAAAGACAATCTTCCAGGCAAGTAATGTGGTTAAATAAATAAACACGTCGTATTTGTTTAAATAATTGACTGGTGAATCAGTTTAGTTTTCAAATAAATATTATGCCTGCAAGTGCCAGTGATATAACTCTACTGCTTACTTCAGGTGGTTTTTCTATCACCAATCTAATTAGAAATTTCAATTTGGTCGTGTACGCCTATTTTCCTATTTAAACAAAGTAAATATTAAGCGACTAAAGTTAATGTTTTGGAAATTATGGTTTTATTGATAATAACAGCAAGTTATTGTATCTGATTTGTGACAGTACAATTAAAAATACAAAGTGTAAAACATACCTCGACATCACGAAAAAAATCTTCCTCAATATCCACTTTATTCAAGAGTCACAAATGTAAAACCCTAAATCCTTGTAATCTGATCTAATTAAACAATGAACACTTTTGATTCTTAAGTCACGTTAGTAACACAATAAACAAAGCTTGTTTTTTGTTAGCTTGGAATATTGATCACACCAAATGCCCACATAGAGAAGGTGAATTCATTTTTGATATATAAATTTTGAATTCAATCAATATACAGTTCCAGAAATCGATCGTGCAGGTTCCTATGTCGGACGGGATAACTGGACATTAAATTGATGAAATTACCAAAAAAATTGAATCGCCCAACCATTTTTCCTCATAATATGTTGTAAGATGGCTCTCAAATTATAACGTTTGAGCCTATTTATGGAACTCCTAAATTCTATTATAACATTTACAAAAGCTGAAAAATACTAAAATTAAACAGAATTAGAAAATTAAATTTGGCTTTTTGACTGAAAGCTACTAACGGATATCTTAGATTGTTTGCAAAAACTTAATTTGGCTTTACAATGGAAAGGAAAACCTTGTTGATTTGTCATAAACTGTAATCAGTTATGAAGATTACGATTTCAAGAATCAAATTATTTTCCCAGAATAAAATTCAAATATAATTGATATCAAAGAAGGAACATTAAATGAATAGAAAAACTGAAAGAATTACACGCAAATTTCAAAATATAGGTTTGAAGATTTGAAAATTTTGAACTCTACTTTTGTATCTTTTATAAATCCGATGATTTGTCACCTAATTGAAAATGGATTTCCAATTTCTGAAATAATATTTACTGAAACATGGATGTGGAATTGGATTTATTAGATATGAAAGAGAATCAGGATTTGCAAATATAGCGCAAAGTTTCCTCGGTGATTGAATTTTGGAAACTGATGCCAAAATCAAAATATCCAAGCTTTAAGAAAGCTATTTATCGTCTACTTTCTATTTTTAGAATAACATATTGTTGTGAATTTTTGTACACTCCGATGAAATTCGTGAAATCCAAGCAGTTTACTATCAACATCTTACAGAATTTCATTAGATATCTGTAACTAATTTTATAGCAAACTTTAAAAATTTGATAAAAGGTTGCCACTAGTGTCGACTTCTTATTTATGAATATGTTGTTATTGTATTTGAAAGTTAATAATAAAATTTTACTTAAATATATTTTTCATATGTGATCATATATGTGAAGAAATTTGATTTTTAATTTGAGTATTAACTTATAGTTACTTGTACAAAAAAGTGTCCCCCACCTATGGCATATACTTAAGCAAGAAAAAACAAAATTTCTGGCAAAAATACGTAGTTCAGTAAGAGAGTTTTTCAAGGAGTTTCTTCAATTTATAGATTTTCTCGAAACTCTCGAAATATTCGAAAAATTTTTTCACAACTACTATTATTTATAAGTTTCAATTTTAACTGAATCTCTGAAAACTTTTAATAACATGATGGCTATTTATATTTATTTATGCATAACTTATTCTGCATTTTCGGTATAAATTTTGGGTTTCAAACTTTAATAAAGATAAATCTGAACTTGCTATAAAGCTGCACAACGTCATGGGGTGGCGATTAGTCTAGTGAGGCATGACAATTTTCATTTTTACTTTATGAAAAAAATTACGAGGCTGAAGTTGTCATTTATTCAGTAATTGTGTCAAGAATTATTTATCGTTGCAAATTCGATTCTCACAACTTCAGAGAAATTCCCCTCTAAATAAATCTTCATTAAATAATTTTTCTAAAACGATATTTCATCCGAACTATTCCATTAGAATACCGAAAAATGTTATGGGTATTTATTGGCAGAAATTTTAAGTTCCGGAATCTGTTATCAAGAATGATGATGGATAATTTCCACTATCAGATAACATGTGATAAATTATGAAAATATCTTAGCTTGACAAGTGAAACTGACGATTTATAAATTCTCTTAATGCAATATCAGCTGAAATCGAAGTATTAATTTAAATTTATTTACAATACAAATATTTTGGAAGCTTATTTAAATCTAGACAATAAACTTCCAATAAATTTTATTGCTAATATTTATTTATCAGAGTTTGCGAAAAGTATCTAGATTTTTATTAATGAAATTTGAGAAGTTGACATTAATTGATGACGTCCATCTTCACCGTCATTTACCGAGTGACTTTCAACGTCTTCACCGTCTATAACTTTCACCATTACATAACTTGCACAGAGATTCGACAGAACTTCGATCAAATAAAAAATTCTTCTACCTAACATCAGAGATTTATCTTTATTGAAGCTAAAGCAAGTTAATTAAGCTAAAACACAATCACAATGCAGTTTGAAATTGATAATTTGAATCCATTCGAGTCTCACAACAGTAAATAAAATGAAACAAGATAATAGTAATAAAAAATCGTTTAAAACTGCTAACCTTCGATTCTGTTTCAAGTTCCAAAAATCGATCGGTCTTGTCTGGAAGAACGTTCAGGTGTTACCTAAAGAAATTCAGAATCAATATAGTTTTGATTTCAGAATTTATGTGGAAATCTCTGACTATCATTGCAATCTATTTGATCCGATAATTTTCAATGCTTTGACTCTAAGTTGAAAAATTAGAATGACAAAATAAATATCTAATCTTTAATGTTAATAAACTATTAATTAAGATCGTGATTGAGACCATCGATATTGAAACAAGAAATTTCGCTAATGATAATAATAAAAAATTTGATAAGTATTATTTAAAATTTTTTGAAATTTTATATAGACGGACTTATGAAGACATCAAATAACTTCTTCCAAACTTTTAAAAATATGAAATAATTTGATAAAAAATAATGGATTGGCTGTCAAAAAAGTAGTATAAATACTTAGTTTATTCTCAAATTCAATGAGCAGTTCAACAATCCGAGAACATACATCTCTATGAAACGCTTCATTAACTCTATGAAATGAGTTACAAGTTCTTTTTTGAAATTCATCCAAGATTTGAGGATGACTTTCTTTTCAATGACCATGAAGAAAGAAATCATATGGTGCTAAGTCGAGTGATCTCGAGAGCCGTTCCAAAAGATTTCCTTGGTGACCAAATCAACGGTTTAGAAAGTTATAATTCAAGTAGCTGATGATGGTAGAAATTCGATGAGGCTACATTTTGTATGGGCACATTCTGGCATCCTAAACCCTCTGGAAGCGCGTTTTCGAGCATGAAGAGATAATTTTAAAAGTTGATAGTTTTTATAAAGAAAATGGACACAGTAAATGGTTGTATCGAAATGCTCGCCCAAGCAATGGCATCAAGTTGATTTACGAAAATGAATTCAGTTTTGATCAATAAATATAGAACTTGATTTCATTTGTCCAAATAATTTTTTTCGTTACTTAAGGATCACGTAGTAAAGCGATGAAATTTTGTAGAAGTTTAGTTGCCGATCAGAGTTATCCTCGTTATATGTTTGATTTAAAGAAAAGTAAGATCTTTTGAGATTTGAATCTCAATCAACTGAAGATTTTGAATTACTAAGATTCTTAGATATCTTTAATATGGAGAAATTATCATCCATTTCATCCTTAGCATAAGCATCGGCAACAACTTTATTGTTGTAATTATCGTCACGTGATTTACCATGTACATTTTGTCAGCATTTTCATTTGATTAATATATCTCAATCTATAAAGGAATTGACTTGCAATCAGTTGATATGAAGTCTGTCCACTTCGCAACAGTTTCCTGTTTTGTGGAAATGCTTTACAATAAACACGCGATATGTTTGAAATTGAATAGATTCACACAAATAAGCCACAAAATAATCAAAGGAATTTGAATTTTGTAATTTAGTAGAATTTATTGTGAATCAAAGAATGCCATGGTCAAATAATCAATAAATTCCTGAAAGTTTTGCTTAGTTGCGATTATCGAATACTGGACAAGTCAGTCATTTTGTAGTTGTTGTAAATTTTAGGTAGACATTGAAGATACGTATTCTATGCGTGCTTGAGTTAATTTAATCTATAAGGTTGATTGGAGGGTATTTTGAATGTGTCTAACTATCACGCTCATTTGTTGAGTTAAAAGTATTACATGATGACTGTTTACAGTCGAACCCAACATGGGTTATAAAAGTTATTAAATTTATTTCTCTTTTGTAATGTTTAAACTTTATAAAATAAAGGAAGTACTTTGTGAAAATAGTTGCAATAAACACAGTAAGTTTATATCGCAGGTATGATGTGAATTGAGTGTCAATATACTCTAAAATCACTGCATTACTTAAATAATCAATCGTTTAAGGAATATTTGCTCTGTGAGTCACGCATTTTGCCAAAAATCCTTTCGTTGTTTTGACATTTCGTTTTCCTTGAAGAGATATTTAATAATTCAGTCTGCAATTTTAATATTACGACTACACCAATAATAGCAAATAATATTGGTTCAACAATCATACGCCTAATCTCTGTGCAATGCAAATGAATACCTTGTTGCAACAGTCAGTCTAATATTAATCAACAGCCTCTAGGTAGACCAGCTAACTTTTCCGGTAATTTCTTCTCCATACGTGTTATTGAAGTACAATGGGAATCATAAAATCAACAAACAACCCACAATAAAATTTAATAATTTTAAAAATATATGAAATTAATGAGTGACGAGCTTTCAAATTTACAAAATCAAATCAAACCTATATTCAGCATTTAGAGATCTTATGATTCTTAAAATACCCATAAATATGAATTGCTCATGAATTTGAATTGATTTGGGTTCTTTACGACTGTTGTGATGGAAAAGATATAGTTGGCTAAGTTGTTCTGTATGCATTGGATTTCATATTATTGTCAGATTATTGGTTACGAACCGTTTGGTTTGTTTTCCAAAAGATTCTCAAAGTCATTTAAGATATTGACATTTCAAAACTCTATGTGAAATTCTTCGACAATTATTTGTCAATGTAAAATATTAGCCATCAAATCAATGAATTTATTAATGTATTTAATGGGTTCGATTTATTGGCACTGTAGTGAGGTACTGCTTTTGCATCATGTGCTTTTCAGAAAATAATGATTAAACTTTCTCCAGATATTGCTCTTTGATTCTTCGACAGCCCATAAAACAATGGTGAAAAATTTTATTGTCCTTTGCGTTTATCGTAATTTAGAAGGCAGCATCCAATTTTCACTGTCCTTCAGGTTTAATTGTTTTTGCTAACTTTCTTGCAAAGTCTCTTCTCTTGTTGGATAATTGATTATATTGCCAACATTGTTTGATAAATGCATTTATGCACCTTTTAACTTCATAACAGCAGTCAGATTTTTTTAGTTTGATTTCTTGCTCAAATAATATGGTGGATTTTCTGATCCCCTCAAAAAGAATTTCCATGAAGAATTTTTGATGAATTTTTTAAACTCGTAGAACAGTCAAATTGAATTTAATTTGACTTTTTCCAAAACCAAACTGCTTCGAATGCTTCGGGATTTATATGGGTTTTTGCAGTTCTGGATCAGAGAGTCTTTCGATTCTTATAAAATCCTTTTGGAAAGAAGTCATCATGTTGATTTCTCTTGGATAAATCTTGTCATTGAGATTTTATGATAGTGTGGATTTAAAAATCTTAATTTATAAGATGGTAGTGGCTTACATGGTGACCACTGGTAATTTTAAAAGAAGTGCGGAATAGTGTCTTCGTTTGTTTTAACAAATGACCGTTACTTAAATCAGGTTTGTGCCCTGGGTGAAAGGGTCATATTAAATATAGCTTTATAACCTGAATTAGTTATTGCTTCATTCAAAGTGAACCATTATAATGTAAAGAGCAGAAATATAGGAATAGAAGGCCCGATGAGCTTGTGTAGTTCTAAACTTTGCATACTTATTTTTAAATTAAGTTAAATAAATAAAATAATATTCTTCATGTCTGACAAATGGATCTGTTAGTCTTTTGAAGTTGAATTGAAATCTATCAGTGTTATATCTATCAGCATTATCTCTAAACAACAAACACAATTTTACTGACAAATCATTTGTGAACTCTTCATTTGTTGACAATCAACCAATGACAATGCTTGAAATAAGCTTTGAAAATGAATTTCTTTTCAAGAATCATTAATAAGATTATTATTTGATAAACAGAGATGAGGAAAATCAGTTCAGCAAATTCCAATAACCAGAAGAGAGTTATTATAAGAAAGGCGACTAGAACAGAGGAAAGACCAAAATCCGTTTATCCAATACCTTTTCTCACTTTTAAATGGAATTATTTCAAAATCCAAAACGATCTTCATAATTATTTGAATTCTATTATCGATTCGTTAACCTTTCCTCGAAATCCATGCTTACTCACTGGCATAACAAAGAATATCCTGGACAAAATCAAAAAGGACGTCCACTATTTTCCGAGATTTCGATTCGTTGTTTTTACTGTTTTATCGCAAAGTTTTGCAGCTTTACAAATATCGAGCCAATGTTTGTGGAATATCGATCATGGAGATCATTGTATTCGCATAACAAAATCCAACAGAAATATTAATATAACTATTATTATATTTGGTCTATATAAAGAGTGATTATTATCTTTTTTTCGTAATTCGCTCAATATTTGAATGAAATACATCAATAACTATCGATGTTTTTATTATTTTAAAATTCATTTATTCGTTTTGGAATCACTACGGCAGTGGATGTTTTATGATCCTGTCTTTACAAGTGTTAATACCCGTAGGGTTTCTGTTCTATTCGATTATTATTATGCGTTTGAGAGAATAATTTAAAAAAGTAAAACCTTTTGAGGATTGTCATGCTTTTGAACCAAAAAGGAGTTGTTTCGTGGTGAATGAATTTATTTGGAAACGAAAATATATTAATCAACTCTATATTGAATCATGTATTGAGGAATATTCTAATAATTCTTTGTATTTCAAGTAGCTTATTTTTATATCTCGTTCATGCGCTCACCAATTTTATTCTTGTAGTGATGGACTTAGTAGTGTGTCACCGCAGCCAGTGTTTATCTTAAAGCGATAGGTAATAATGAACTTGAATAAAATCTACGCAGGTTTGAATAGATCATTGATTTAATTATGGCATATTAAATATCTGCTATCCGATACTAGTCAGTAGAAAGGACTACCAAGCCCATCTATCAGTGAACTATCTGATAGGAATGATCAATGGTTCAATATTCAATTGACAAGCCATCATAGCTCTATTACTTATAATTACAGTTCTGTCAATTGTCTTTCGCAACCAGTTTTAAAAAGCGTGGAAATTATTTTTTTCTGAACATGAATTCTAATATTATTTATTATTCAGCAGAGCTAATGAATTAGATTTTTACAATTTTCTTTTTAAAACAAATAATGAAATAAATCAATATATTGTTGATGACATGTCAAAACCAACTGATCAAACAAATCATTTATTTTAAATAAAATTTATAAAATACTTCAATGGCATTTGGATGATGCATAAATGTATTCCTCACAAATTGTGATGCATGAAAATATAACCGTTCACATGCCGCGTATCCAATTTGGTATAAAATTAAAACAATATCAAAATATTTATAAATTTATTAATTACAATAGAAGATACTTGGTGGTGATTGTTAACTAAAATTCATTATCTTTATTCTCAATAATTTATGGAACAGATAAAACTACTCACGTTATCTCATCAAACTCGGCGCTTGTTTTAATAATAAAAGTAAATTATTGTTAACAAAAAAGAACTCAATTCTAGAATCTGTGGAGCGAAATATTTTAATCATGGTGATTTTAAAATGTTTATATTTATAATTATAAAGAATAAGATAAAACAGAATCATTAGCGATACATGTATTGATAATTTGACATTGATACCAACAAAACACATTACTTCAGATGCTTGATTCATGTGTTAAGGTTTTACTGTGGGTTTCTGTTCTCAGCTTGTAATATCGATTGAACCATTAGTAACACTTTATCTTTCAATTAAAACGACCCCGCAGGAACGGTGTTTTAAAGTAAATTCATTGAATCGATCTTATTTACATTAAAAAAAGTAAATGAAATGAAAATATATCTTTCAGAGGTATGAGAATACGCAAATTATCGAGGAAACATTGACCATCTTTAATGTTGAAACATTTTTATTCATTCTAAGCTAATTCAGAATTTTTTTCGAACCTGAATTGAACCATCAATTTATGCTTTGATTTCTTGTGCTTTCTCGTTTTGTAAGAAATATTTTGTCTCATAAAACAGTGTGTGATTCAATCAATTTGATTCTTTCATTTGATTTTAAAAAATTTTTATACTTTCAATAAAATAATCATTGGATTGATATCACAATTCAGCCAATGATATCCTTGGGTTTATTAAAATGAAATGAAGGTTGCAAATTGTTATTCAGCACTAGTGTTTCCATTAAATAATCATAAACAAATTCAATTATTCAATGACCAATGCTTATGACCGGATATTGACAATCTTTGTATCGTCATTTATGCTTTAAGCATGCATATATTTTCCCTATGTTACATTTTAATTTGATGCTCTATTTCTTAAATTCCAATTGAGTTTATTGATTTTCTATGATCGAGTTTAGTCAATCTCTGTATGTGTTGTTGTGTGATCATTTTTTTACGAAATTGTAATCTTCAATTGATGTCATCTCTGATTGATTGGCTATTTTGCCTGTATAACCGTGTAGGTATATATGTGTATAAAGCCTCAACTGTTGTTTTAGGGTACCAAAGAAATTCGCCTTTACTTCCCGCAAAAGTCAAATTTTTGTTTTAAAAAATAATTAACATTAAAACTGGAAACAATAATTTATATTCACATAACTCTAATAGATTTTATTTTGAGAAAAGTAATTAAATTTGACAGCAAATTAAAAGAAGCTTTGAATATTCACTTCAACAATTTTTGATATGAACTGATTTCAATGATAATATCTTTAAAACATCTTCACTCTTAAAAATTTTAATTAAGTTAGCTACACTGTTGTTGTGTGCTATGAGAATGTTCATTTCTAATGGCAATACGTCGGTGATTTGTATTTGCTTTTATTGATCATGAATCAGTTTGATATGCTAGGTGAGAAATCCATTAATAGAATTAATAATTGTAAGAATTATAATGGTTTCAGAATAAAGTTATTGATGATCACAAACAATTATTTTTGATAGACCGTTTTCTTGGTTTTCTCAATTTAATCCATAGCTATAATCCACTATATTATAGTTCGCTTATCAACTCAATTCCGTGATGATTTACAACTATTTGAAACTAATCAATAAAACTTCAATCATCTTGAAAGCCAATTTTCATCATCAATAAGTTTCCTCTGACTAAGAGTAATGAAAATTAAATCCACCCCCACCCCCACCCCCATAGTAGAAATTTATTATTAGCACGAGTCCAAATAGGAGATTCTTATCAGCTTTGATAGAGATTTCTATTTTACCATTTACTCCTAAATATGACAAATCGTATTATCGTTTATAATGAACAGATCCTTTGAAGTGACTTTAAAT
>JBBMOY010466666.1:0-11782 GCA_037951405.1 Platydemus manokwari | reverse complement strand
TATTATTATTATTATTATTATTATTATTATTATTATTATTATTATTATTATTATTATTATTATTATTATTAAAGTATTTAGAACTTTAAGCAGTGGATTTAGAAAATTAATAGATTTAATTATATTTTCATTTTGCCGGCATAGAAAATTAAAGCTATGTTAGAAATATGTAAGAAAATATATTGCAGCCACATAAGTGAGAACTGTGGTTAATAAGAGCTCTTATATTTTACCTGTCGTGGTAATGGCTAAATAGTAAAAACTGATTTGCATTCAATGACCTAATAATATTATCCATTCTAACATCAATGGCTGCAATCCAATCCTATATAATTACACTTTGAACGCATTAAGATTTCAAAGATTTATTGCCATAATATAAAATTTTTCTCTCGTAATAAAACTGGAAATTAGCTGCAGTCTTAGTCACTCTCCTTACAGGTCGATACACAATTATACCAGAAACTAAAGGTGTTCTGCATTTCACCACTGACTAGGCGAAAATTCTAAAATAGAAAGTAGGGCATGTAAAATAAGACGTATATAAAATTTTTCACCTCGGCCGAATTTTCTTCTGTATTTTCTTCTGATTCTGATATGAAAAATTAGCATATATTATCCTGTATGATTTTTAGCACATGATTTACTCCATGACGAAAATTGATCTTTGAATGTGTGTATATGCATATCTTTTTAAGGTTCCAGTTGTAAAGGAGTTAACTTTGTTAGAATATCCTCAGGCGGCTCAAGGTAATCATCACAATTATTTTTCTTTTCTTTAAATCATACTCGCTGAGCATAATCAGATGAAGATATATACCAAATTGGAATCATTAGTTTTCGTTTACTCTGATTAGTTGTCATGCATGCTGTTTATAATCAAATCCAACGAGATAAAGTATCTTGGACAAACTTTTCTCTATTTTCATTGAAAGAAATCTTTTCCAAAATTCAGTTAAAAAAATTAAAATAAAATACAATAAAGAAACATATCGATTTGTACTTATATTGACCAATGATGTTGATTGGCCATACCCTGAATTTTAAAAGTCTGATATTTTCCCCTTATTTTTGTTAATGAAAAATTAAATTTCATATTAATCATTATTTGATGAAAGCAATGAAAAGAAAATAAGAAATACGAATAATTAAAAGAAATTTAAAGAAAATGGAATGGAGCATAAACATGGATCTATATATGATCTGATGCGACTATCAATGACGATATGTTTTCCAAAATATAATGCCATTCTTAAAATAATAGCTCTGCTGAGAAATTTCAAAGTAAAATTCCACAGATAATTTAAATAATTATTGCTCATTAATGCAGAACGTAATCGATACATGTCATCAAAACAAAAACTCCAATCAGATGTTAGCACTTCCAAATCTAGTTCTAGTAATTGCCTTTACAATGCTCTATAATAAGGCTACAATAAGCCCACTGAAAAAAAATGCTTTTGCATTTTACTCTCAAGAATTCCAACAGTTGTGCTGATGTAATTTCAGGCGTATTTTTAAAATTCATTTCATTCGAAAACCTTCACCCGAACAGAAATTACAATCAGCTATTGTTATCAAAAACACAGACATGAATTGATTAGAAAAATTGCACAAAATCATCTCAAAATTCGTAAATAAATATAATCATTATTATTCGATAATCAGTTAGATAATAAATTTCAAAATCCATAAATCTCATTATTGGTTTCCCGATGAACACAGGTATTTTCTCTAAAATTAGTCTGTAAAATATTTACAGACAATTTCAAGTGAGATTCATTGACTATAACAGTGGATGATATATCCCAATACAATGAATTAAAAATGTTCGACATATTACCTAACGAATCATCTTGTATAATAAAAAAATCAATATTAGAAATTCTCCACAAAAATCAATATTGGCTAATCAATGATATAATAACGGATTGGATATATTAGCAATGAAATTTATTGATTGTTTCAGTTTTATTTATCGAAATATCGATTGATTTTAGAAATTTAATTTTCAATATCGAAATTCAAATCGATAAAATTAAACGCGTGTAACGCGTGGAATCGATTTTTAAAACAAAAAATTATCACATCGATAAAAAAACTTAGATCGATAATTTGACAATTTGAATTTGAACTAATAAATTGTATTTGTATTTCATTTATAGCTGGCTGTGTAATTTGATTTATTATTGATTTTTCCAAAAAAAAATCGAATTATTGTCTGTATTGATTGAATTAAGAATTTTCCAATAATAAAACTATTTTTAAATAATTTGATACATTTATTTTTTCCTTAATGTCTTCAACATCAAGAACAAACAAACAATAAATCAATAAATTGGGATAAATACATTCGGTAATATCGAGATGATGATAAAGCATTTTATATATATTGAACAATATATTGAGAGAATAATTTATTACAAAACCAATTTCAATTATATAACGAGCCATTAGGTAATGGTGGAGAATCAGAAGGCGAAAAAAAATCGATAATTCGATTAATTGTTTCGAATAAATTTCTATTCATAGATTCAAATCGAAACGGGCATCTTTACCAGCTTCACTCCATTAAATAATGTCCTTCGAATAATTCTGTTATTCTTTAAAAAAAATAAAAATCCCCAAAAAATCTTTTTTTCCATAAATTTTTGTTTTAATATTCACTTCTTAAACGCTAAGGTAAAACATGTGTTTTATTATTTTTGGATCCAATTCGAAAATTATCTCATCGATTTTTTTAAAAAATATTATTATTTGATAATAGATTGATAATGTATATTTATATTATTTATTGCTATTTCTTGTTATGGGGTAATCGGTCGATAATGAATTGTTTATACTTTTAGAAATCTTAAACAGAATGTCATCTGAAAACAGTGTATCACTCCATGAAACGGAATCCAATGATATCAGTCTGAACGATTCTCACATGATGGGAATGAACAACATCAAATGTGAAGTCCAACAGTATAATAATATCAATCACACTCAACCCCAACACATGAGTCAGATGGGTTATCCCAGTTACGATTATATACCAGAAAATCCCAACAATTTCCAAGGTTTTCCCAATATTAATTTCACCGCAGACCCAAGACTGCAATATTATCACAGCTACAATCTTCTTCCACAATTTAATCAAAACAACCCTTTGATTCCCTATCTCAACAACAACATCAATCCACAAAACATGGTCAACCCCAACATGAATGTCGAACCACAGTTGATCAACAACGACATCAATTCATCAAAGGCCAGCAGTGATTTGAATTCGTCTTACAATCGTGGCTCGAAATGCGAAAAGGACGAACGTTACAAGATCCGTCGATCGAAAAACAATCAGGCAGCGAAAAAATGCCGCGACAAGAAAAAATCGGAAATCGATCGAATGTATGAAGAAAAGAAACGATTGGAAAACAATAACAAGAGCATGGAACATTTGATCAATTCAATGGAATCGGAATTGAAACAGAAAATCGAAGAAATCAAGCAAAAAAATCACATGATCATTGAAAAAGACCGATTGATTCAGGAATTGAATTCTCGAGTGGCTTATTATGAGAATGCATTCCATCAAAGACAGGTCCAAATGAACAACCAATGAGATAATTTTTCAATCGATAACAACGTGTACATTAAAAATATAAATTTATATCTGAATCATTTGTCGAAAATGGACCTTTTAGACATTGAGTTTGTAGATTTCTTATTATTTTTATTTTTATCTAATAAATTTATCACGTCGATTTTTACGGATTTTTGATCATATTATCGATTATATTAGATTTAACGGAATCAATTGTATCGATTGGTTATTCAAATTTGAAAATCAATAACTTATTGATTGATGAGATTGTGTGTGTTGTACGATTTTTTATATTAACTTTGTTTTATAAATAATTTAAAAAATATCGATTATCTACGTGTTTTATCTTTCGTTGAAATAGATGAGTAAAAGAAATTTTACGACATAATATATAAAGTTAATGTGAATTATATTATTATATAATTAATCGATGGTATTTTATAATATTTTTAGATATTTTATTGAGCTGAACTACCCGTTTTTGATAGCAGTACCGGTTATCTGGGAGTAATGGCTGTGTCAAAAAGATTCACAGATAGTGTGCATTTCATTATGGGTATGTCAATTTCATATTTAATTTAATAATTTAGATAAAAGAAGACTCTTTGACCAATTGTTGGTCCAAGGTGCAATGGAAAAAGAGAGGGGTAAAAGAATCCAAGGAACCCAATGATTTGAGCTTAGAAAACTCAAATTCAGTTGATATCGAAGCATTTGTAGGGCTGTGTTTATGAATAATGTTTCTTTAAATTGGATTTGTTCAAAGGAATGGTGAGTTACCTCAATGGTATTCAACGACCCAGCCATGGTTGTAATGATAAAAGCTTTTCTAATATGTTTTACAATAATTCTCGATAGTAAATTAAAACTCTCATCATTATTGTTATCGAATAAAATTTAAGTCTCTTAAATCAATTTATTGTGATCCTTCGTTTCATGAATATTTTCAGAATCCTACTAGAACTATAAATGCCAACCTGACTTGCTCATTCCAGAGCAATAAGCGATCAATATGGATGCGTTGATAAAGGTATTTTTTATCTAAACAATAAATACATTTAATACTTTTTCTGTGCTTATTTTTAATTTATAAAAGCATAAAAATAATTTGATTATTGGAGGAAAGTATAAGCTGAATTGGATGACAAATATTTTAATAAATGATAGCTAATTGGGGATAAGGGCTTGAAGATATTTTTTTTAGCCTTCGCCTAGATTATTCCTATTTAATGCACACACACAGCTTTGACCTATTTACGATGTCTAGACATTTGCTCACGCCATAGAAATAACTCCTTATCCGCCTCTAGGTTCATTTTGTGCAAAAGAATTTCTACATTCTGACGTAAAACCAGAAATGAACTTTTTGACTCTTTCATGAGGAGACGTTAACAAGTTTTTTGCAAACCCACTCAGTGATCCATCAGTAACTGTTTCTGGCAGGTGGAGGTGTAATTCCGGGTAGCATCGGCAAGAAATCGATCTTCAAAAGGGACCTTGGCTGGAGCGGTCTAGGATGGAGTTTAGGATAGTAATTCTCTTCATTTATTGCTGGTCCAAAAATCTGGCAACAATCAAATTCCGCTCAGAGGAATTATATATTTCAACCTCTTCAATAAAAACTAAATGTACAAGTTTCATATCCTCTTTTTTAAAATCTTTTTTAAATGGCAGTGTTTAACTTTTTGGGGGGACTATTTAGAAAAGATCCCAAATTTGTTTGAATTCAATTTCCTTTTACATTGAAATTTAATTTCTCAAAACACATCTCAATTTATTATATTATTATTAATGATTAGGTCATTTAGGAAATAAGCTAAATTTGGAATCCTTCGACAAGTCACAATCGATAATTCTAATTATGTCATGGAAAGGAGTAAATTCCCAGCTTTATTTGTAAACAAAGTTCGTTAATTTAAGACATTATTCATGAATAATGAGTGTAGGCAATCTTCTTTTACGTCATGTCATGTTGCATGGTTTCCGATAAGGTTCGAGTGTAACAAGTGCTACGCAAATCATTCAAGATGTATTATAAGACAACGCTTCTTAGAACATCGTTATATAGTGGTTTTTTCTTGTTAAGTAACTGTGCTGTGTTTACCTCGATAAGATTGGTGATGTTTCTCAAAGATTAAATCAAGATATATCAATAGCATGTGGGCATATTAAGAAAATTGATTTCATCTCAATGGTTGATTTGTTGTTCCTTAATAAGAACTAGTAAGAACAAATCTACTGACTTAAAATCTATTTCCAATTGATTACAGGTGATAAAAACTTGATACAATTCAACGCAAGTAGAGTTGGAGGCAAGAAAATTAATCCGGTCAAGCCATGGTAAAATGTGATTACCAACCTCGGGAAGTAATAACGGCTGAATAGTGGATCTACAAAGATAGACCAATGAAAAATTAATTTGGATACATTCTCTGATAACAGCAATTTTAAGTGATTTTCAACTTTGGCCAATCGAAATTCGCCGTACTTCATCATAACGTTAGATCCACACGCAATGGCGACTTGAGAGAAGCTAAGAGAGCTGAAATGGGATTTTCTGATTCATTTATACTTTCCAAATCTAGGACAATCGGATCCTTAATTGTTCAGCTCTTTGCGAAATAACTGGACTGTCAAAAACTTGGCTCGTTTTTTGAAAACAAATCAATCAATTTTTATGACAGATGTGTCAGAATATAGCCTGAATTTGGAAGCACATTGTTGAAAGTAGTTGATATTATAAATTTTCTGATGTAAATGATAATGCTCCCCTAAATAGGTTTGTTTAGATTTTCTATAAAATCATATCAAGAATACTAGAGTCACCGTATAATTTTTGTATTTATACCTCAGGATGTTTCTAGCGGTTTGAAAAATCTCAATGCAACTGATGCCTTTATTAAATATAGCATGAATTTTGCGATTTTCGTATCCATAATAGTTAATAGTGTTTAGAACTTAATTTAAAAAGGAGGAATTAATGTTAACAGAAATCCGGATGTGCCCTTGTTCCAAATTGTGTTCCTTATTTGGGAAATTTTCAGAGTTTGGATGTGGATTTTTTTATTAGAAAATTTGGTACTTGTGTATTATCCTTTATATTGAAGGCATATTTTGATTCTTGCCGTCATAGAAATTGAATATCGGTCAATATCGGTATTGGTTGCATAGCATATAGGAATCTAAATTTCGTAAGCTTCTCATAGACTCTGTACAAACCAAAACTTTTACCATTAATGCTAAATTGATGAAACTTCGCAATTCGAACCTAAAAGAGTTAAAATCCCAAAAAATATGTCAATTTATTGTCTTCTATTAAAGTTATAAATTTCAAAGTAAAGGAAACATAGGAGAAAATTGATGACAGAAAGAAAATTCTTTCCGTATTTTTTACTAAAATAATCAAATGAAATTTCGTTTGTTTATTTTCGAAAATATAATTATATAATCCAGACTAAATAATTTATCAAGTATGTTGTAAACATGTTTGAGTTGACTTCTTTATATATATCTTTTTTTTCATAGTGACTGTAGCTAATTTAAATATATCTAGAATAGAACCCACTATTTCCGAAAAACGAACAATTGGATTTCAAAAAAGATCTCCAATAATAATTCCAAAAAATCGAACAGTGATCATGGAATCAAAACATATCAGGAACTCGACGACCTATTCAAATGGAACAGAAGATGAAGATCGTGATGAGATAATCGATATTTTGGAAGATGAAAATTATGATTTTAACAGAGAAACGGTTGTGTACAATTATCAGAATCATCAAACACAACACGATATCAATATGGTTAACGAACTAGAATTGCCAACATATGGATATGGGGAAGAAATAAGAAACGATACGAGACAAATGAGTGGTCATGTATCAACAAGACCTATGATAATCAATGGAAATGACAGGAAAAATAACAGACAAATTATAACAATAAGCCACACCAATCACGAATATCGACAACCATATCCAAGAAAAAACGAAATCATAAAAGATGAAAAATACCTCACCAAACGAGCGAAAAACAATGAAGCCGCCAAGAAATGTAGAGATAAAAAGAACCAATCAATTAGAGATTATATAGTACGATTGGAGAATGCAGAAAATGCAATAAAATATTTACTTACAGAATATGAAAATCTCAAAGAAAGATTTGAATATTTCATTAATAATGGACAACCTGCTCCCATGCCCAATGGTTCATTTTATGGTTATTTTAATGATCAATATTATCCGAATAGCCAGTAAATATTCGCTCCCTATTTATTTTCATGTTTAATTATGTATTCTCTCAATAAACATTAACTATTCGTCATAATATTAGGTTTTGAGCATAGGAAATCCACATATAGCTTATTCTTTCATAACTTTCACTTTTTTGAGCTTTTGAGGGGCATAAATTACATTCTCAATGATCGCTTATCGATTCTCATTTGGTCAATAAAGGAATGAATAGATTTATCAGAGGGTTTTTCAGTAAAGAAATTAATAAAAAATAGTTTTTATTCTTATTGAGACTTCATTAGTGCATTTAGATTTTACAGAATAAAAATGTCGAAATCTATTTCCTATTTAAATTTTTTATATAAGATAAAAACATAATGTAAATATTTTTGTAAATTAATTAATTAATTAAATCAATAATTTATAATTAAGAATATTAATAATTGTTTTAAAACTATCTGTGAGGTGTATTTAAAAATACGATAAATAATTAAAATTTACATAATATTACAATTATAAAAATTTGAATTAAAACATATTTTTAAAAAATTATATTAAAAATAAATATACCGTATATATATTTATTAAAAGACCTTGCCAAAATATACTATTAAGCTCTCAGTTTTAAAATTATTTAAATTAATAAAAGTAAATTTAAATCTCTTTATAATTTAAGAATGTGGGTATTTTTATTTAAATCCAAAAATGAAGTAAAATCAGATGGAAATAAATTTCAAATTTAATATTTGAAGTTTATTTGAAAATTGATGCGTTGACAAATAGAATTTTTGGGCTTTGACCTACTTTCGTTATAATGAATTTTTGCGCAAGAGATCATTTTATAACTTAATTTTATATATAACTGCTATGTTTGATTTTTTCGTATGTTAGTAATTTTTAAAATGTTAGTAACAAAACATAGTTTTAAAACCAAGTTCCCATTCTAATCACAACACTTCTATGTGATTATTTGAGTTAGTTAAATCCAGGCATGTTTAATGATATCATTGCTTATTTTTATAAAATAATTGTAAAAACTGAGATTATCTCTCAATTTGCTGCTAATGTTAAAAAAGGGATCCTCGTTAATTTTCAATGAATTGAAATTCGACCTACTTTTTTTATTTTTTCAAATAATCAAATTTTAAGAGATTTTGAAGCTCTAATGTATTTAATATTTGATTTCAAACAAATAAAATTCTTCTTAAGTACTTAAATAAAAAATTGAAAATGTTTTAAAGAATATAATTAAATGAACTTTAAAATTTTTGGAATACTCGCAACGAATTTAAAATTTCATTTTAGGACCCTTATTTTAAACTTTCGCCATTTTTTGTTGTGCTGTAAACATGACTTTTGATTTGAATATTAAAAAGGAAGAAATTTTGCCAACTAAAACTATTTACGTTCAAACTCAATGAAAAGCTATCGTGTTGAAAATTGTGATCCATTAGTAATTAATTAAATAATTAATTAATAATTAAGAATTTTAATAATTCTATCAAAATTACCTAAGCTCCAAATAATTGAAAAACTATCGTGCTTGAATTATGTGATCAATTAGTAATTTTCACGAAATTTTAAATTGTTGATAAGAAATTTATGGAAGATATTAAAGTATTCATATTATCACGGCTAACAATGTAAGTTATTGAAAAATATAGCCCTTATTATAGTCTGCCAAATGTACTTTGATTTATATGACAAGCATTTACACTATCTTGCTGAACTTGAAAATGATTCTTTACCAGATACAAACAAATATTTATAGAACGATGTTGAAATACAATTAAAAATATCAAAATAGACTAAATCTCTTTCCCATCAGTTGATGTACACGTTTTACTGATAAAATTTAACTTTATAAATACACGAATATCACATATAGAGAACTGCTGATTGGATATTAGAATCAACCGAATAATTATTATTTATAAATATGATTCTTTTCTTTGTTTTTTTTCAGAAATGTACCAATTTTTCAAAATACATTTCAACGCTTTATCCATTTTGCCTTCATATAAAACATTTTATAGGGTCTTCCCCATTTATTGAGGTAATGATTTGGCAATCCTTAATTCCTATATCTGAAATATTTGATAAAAAATATCTAAAACTTGATGTCAATTTTTTAAATTTTAAACCAATCCAAGATAATAAAATAATACATAATTTAAAGCAAGAAAGGTCAATAAGAATAAAATCACATACTTATAAATTGATTGTACCTGTACATTTCATAAAGATCTATTTATGATATGATTCGTGATTATTTGAAATTAGGAATTTGTATTGGTGATTTGCGCATTTCCTGGTGTCGATTGGAGTATTTGGAATGTGAAGTGTTTTATAATTGTTTTTTTTGAAATAATGACTGTCATTCCATTTTTACTTTGTTTGGGTCATCATTATCTGATATAATGCTGATTGCTTGGTGTGGATTTAATGTATACCTGCAACGATAGAGCTTCTCGTAAAATGCATATGGTCGATTTGGGTATTTCTCTTTATAATAGAATCCTGGTAGCCGGTTACTAAGTAGTATTTGGTGTTGAAATATTGAAGATGATTCAATTAGTGCAAAGTCGTTGAAGGATCTGTAATTTAATTTTGATATTGATTAAAATCAGAAGAATGGTGATTCCATAAATAACCTGATCCCAATCAGAATAATAGGTTGCTTGTTATATTTAAGATATTATAATAATGATAAAGCAAGTATAATAATGATAATTCAATAACAATAATAGAGTAAGTCGGCTTTGCGAGTTTTATGTTTACACTCTACAAATCTCATTGAGCTTTGGAGATTAAAATAGAATGTGATAAAAATAATATTTAGCGAAAACGTCATATAATTTAAAGAATGAACATGATATAAGAGAACTGAATGCAAACTCATTGGAAGAATTTGAATTGCCTGCATTGGTGAAGTGAAATTCGATTTAAAACAATTGATTTTATCCGATGAAGTGGGTGAAGAGATCCCAATATCTGTTTCTTGATTTTATTTGAACGAGTAGGTGAATGACTCCCAATTTGAATGGGTTTATGAAATTTTTTGTGCTCGCTTAATTGATCCCAATATCGAATTGGTGACTGAATTTTTGTGCGCAGTTTTAATTTTGGGCTGAGTTTGTTTTGTGGGAAATATTACTAATTTTCTGTTGATTTATTATTTTTCTATAATGATTCAACGTTATTAATGCTTTCGCCTTAGCAATATATTAAATCACTATGGTAACGCGAATTTTCAATTTTAAGAATTAATTTTAATGATTGATTATTCATATTATTACAGATTAATCAGTGCGGGTTGGAATGTTAATTGAATGATAAACCAACATAAAGATTCATCACAATCAATCGATTCTGTTTTTTCAATGTTCAGGCTGACTTTGTAGCTGTTTAAAGATAATAATTTGAATATTTAAAAGTAGATATAAATATTTTCATGTAAAAAATAATAAAAAATTTAAAATGATAAAAATGAATCAATTTACTCATTTTTTAGAGTTATCATTTTAAATAATACGCTTATTCTTATTAGCTGTCACTGTCAAATAAAAGATTATTAAGAAGTTTGATTTAACAAGTTCAACCCAAGAAATATATTTTATAATTATTTAATCAAATAATTGATATATTAAATTATAATTATTTCTCATTCAAAATTTTACAAACTGTTGAGTGAAGACCAAATCCTGACAAAGAAAAACGATTTCGTACCTTGAAACCCTTGTTTTAGCAATTTAAGCATTGACACACCTACATAATCGTACAAGCTTGACAACCAGCGAATCACAGATGACTTAAATTGAAAAATTATAATTTTACGAGAAACATAACTACACAAAGAGACACGCATAGGGATTGACTAATCTCCACATCTTATGATCGATGGATCCAATGAATATACAATAAATAAAACAATCAATTAAAAGTGAAACACACAAAACAC
>JBBMOY010466665.1:0-18319 GCA_037951405.1 Platydemus manokwari | reverse complement strand
TAGCTTCTGATGGAGAATACTTTGATTAATGTTACTATGCAAAATGTACTTTAAATAAATAAATATTTTTCAAAAAACACCGAAATTTTAAGGTTATACACCTAATAAATGATAATAAAATAGCTTGTATTTCCTGCACGAATTGATCAATTACATAAGGTGATTGTTCAATAATTACACGAATTGTATTTGTTGTTTTGATATTTGAGTTTATGCTTAGCAACTTGATTCATTAGAGAGGTTTAATTGCTGTTCCTCATTTGTTATTCATCAATGTGGCTTGCGGATCATAATAATAATTTTGAATTTTAATCCACGAATAATGTTTGTTATCCAGTTCAATTGTGTTGCGCTTTTATTCTCTGTAAATTCAAGCTGCTAACTCAATGATCGATCGGATTGGCATTCATTTTTACTCATCAGTATCACATAAGTGCCAACCATATAATCAATTCTTTAATCGATACACTAAATAACTGGCTCACTTTACTCAACTTGATTTATCACTATAATCGAACTCATTCACCTCAAATGTTATCTCACACAGCGCCGGGTTGCAATATTTCTCGGGCGATTATTTCGCCTTGAAAAATACTTTCCTATTTTCAACATCATCAAAATAATTTATGAAAAAATATTAATTTAATCAAATAATTTACGATCGTTATGCAATTCACAGTCACAGAATTTCGATTGGTGCGAAATAATAATTTACGAAATTAACATGAATAATCGCCATGAGCCAGTACAATGCAAATGAAAATTATCAAAGTTAATTGAATTCGAGAGCTGTTCTATTTTTAAAAACGCTTTATTTGCAGAACATTTGCATGAAGCATTTCGCAAATGTTCACACCGTGATGATGGTGATGATGATAATCGCTATACAGATATTTTGTCAAACTGAAATAGCTCTGAAGAAAAGAATATTCTTATGTCAGTACAAAATCATCATCGAATCAGCAACATTATGAATGAAATTAATGTTTACTGCTGCGAATAAATAAATTCATAAACGCTCGCATTTGTAACAAAAGAGGTAAAGTCTTTACACACAAAATAATGATGACCTAAAATTAGAGAAATAATAATGAATTTGTTAATCCGATAATTCAAATGTTCTTAATATGTAGTGTATTATGTGCGCTCATAAATTAATATTTATCATGAGGATTTTAAAATCAATTAATAGATAAACAATGAATTGAAATTTATTGATTTATTGATACAGAAAATATGAATAATATATTTATAATTTCAAATAGAGAATGAACTCAGAATTCGACAACTTGACCTGTGATTTTAAATATTTTAACGGAGAGGAAATGTGAGGATTTTAAAATAAAATAGTAATCGAATGGTTATTTCAAACAGAAAATATAATGGTATTAAAAATATAAATAATCGATTTAATTTATTTCAATATTTTGATTAAATATACTTTCGTGTTTTGAAGTTCTTAAATTTGTCTTAATTCAAATTTAAACAGTAGCAGCTAACAGCAGTAATTACGGAAATCGAAAAATGAATTCATGAGCATAACTAGGTCACGCCCAAACAGTGAAATTTTAAGAAATACTTTATGAGAAAAGGCCAAACAATGTGATTTGGCATTTCAACAAGAAAAATGCACAGTTTTATATTGAAAAAATAATAAGAGAAGATTGTGTAGAGGTATATGGGAAGTTGAATTCAGAATTGTATAATATTGGATCATATGAATGGCAGATGTACACACCGGTATCAGTTACAGCAGATACACATTGACAACCAGGCCACATTCAGCCCTGTTTTTGTGCTTTATATGACTGTTTAACTATAATGTCCATCATCGATTTCATTTGGAGTTTTACCTGTCCGAGTACTGTGCTATCAAAGGTAAATCACATAAATAAACATTCAGGATTTTTCTCTGAGTGCCTAATCATAATAATGTAAAAGACTCAGTTATAACGGTAGCTCTGGAGTTGAAAATTATTATTCATAATAATGATAAATGTATGACAGTGTTATGCAGCAATTAGAGGGATAAAAATAACAAAATATTTGTTTTTGTTTATATTTGAAGGTTAATAAAAATAAACAAAAGTCATCTAAAATAATGTGCAATTCGAAACCGATATGCGAGATAACGAGAGTTGAAAAGCTTGTTATTTGATATATCGAGATGATTATTTAATTTGATGTTTCGATTTATTTAAACAAAAATAAATAAGATTTATTGATTGTTATCGATTATGATTGATAAAAATAAATCAAATCAAAACTTCAGATGACGGACTCAAATGAAATGAAATGAAATTATAAATGACGGCACTTTAGATTAGTGGCAGTACAGGCTATTCAGCAAAGAGTAGATTCAGTGTTGGTATTTCAGAATTGTCAACGCTAAGTCCTTTTTGGTCATTAATTAGAGTTTAATTCTTGAGTAAAAATATAGAGAATGTATTAAGCAAACCCAAATTGAATGCTTTGTAAAAGAGAACATATTAAAGAATGGCCAATCAAGTTTGTTTTCCATTTCAAGAAATGACAATTAAGTACGGATGTTATCTATTTTAAATCGTTGCAGTAGCTAAGTAGAATAGGCATTGTCTAGCTGCACGACTTTGATTATATCGATTTCGATTGTGGAACGATAATGCTTGGTACCCATATATTTACGAGAGATTGCGGTAACACTTGGAAACAGTTGTCATCGGGAACTAACCTGTTGACAGAAGTAGGTTGAGTAAATTTGTTGAAAATTGTGATTATTTGTGTTAATAAATGGATTTTATTTCCAACTTGGAACTTAGTAGTCATTGTTATCGGATAAATAGGTGAAACTATACTTGGAATAAAAGAAACTGGTAAAACAGAGCTAGATAGATCGGTCAGATAATACAATATATCAACAAATTATTAAAATTTGTGTTTATTAATTACTGTTAATGTCATTTTTGTTTTAATTAACTAAATTTTTTTTAATATTTATTGATTTATTGAACTTATTTGTTTTATTATTTAATATCATAAAAATATTTTCGACGATCTTATAATTGGATCATGAAGTGTTTGATTCTGAGACAAACGGTGATTAATTGTTCTATTATATTGCGGAATTTTCTCCTGATAATGATAATGATAGCTTGTAAATATATAATAAAATCAATCAAATATTAATTTAATTATAAAAATCAATAATAAATTAAAACAATTTGGAATAAATAATAATTATTTAAAATAAACCAATACAAATCGAAGATATCAAATCAATGATGATTATTTAAAAATGCTGGTTTAAAAATTTAAAATAAAATTTGTAAGTGGATTGATTTACTTGGGAATTTCCTTACATATCACATTCCATTGGCAATTCTTAGTTTCAAAATGTGGATTAACATTAGAACGAATCTGATTGGTTGAAAACACGCATGTTTATTGGGTATGTGTATTGACCCTTTTTAGTGTTCTTTCTTTGGTTCTTATGACCTTTTTGAATGATTTGTGACATACCCTACATATATAGGGAACTAGATAATTGAGAATGAGAACTAAAAGAAAGTTTTTAAATAATCTGATAATTAAAAATATATTGATATTTATTGATTTTTAAACCCATTACACTTAAATTGATTCTGATCGAGACTAACATGGTTTAAAAATCTCTGAAGATATTATTTTGAATGAGAGGCCAAATATGCTTAAATATTCGGAAAGAACTACTTGTTAACTTGGTGTGAAAATTTGAAAAACAAAAGCTCATTTCTTTGGTTTTAAATCTTCTGGAACCTAATGACTAGTCGTATGGATTCAATTCTGAGCACAGAAATACAGACTAGGGGATGATACTGTACAGCTAATCAAAAGCTAAAATCGATACTTTTCGAAGACACTACAAATCGATAATGGTATTCATCTGGATTAAAATATTTAAAATCAAGAATACTATTCGATTTATAAAACTAAAATAATTTAATTCGTTCATTCATTGATTTTAAAAGGGGCCACTTATGGTAAATCGAGAGCATTTATTTTCATAAAAATCGCCTGATTTAAATATTGGAAAAAAATATATCGTTTATGACGAAATTTTAAATTTTAATCCAACGACAGACATAAATGACATAGCAACAGATAAAATCACGCCAAGATCAGATCCATGCACAAAATTAAAAATTAAAAAAAAAACATCTTCATCATCTGTTATCAGATATCATTTAAGCTCCTGATATTTTGAGGAATGCCTTTTCGAAAAATTGCTGTTTAAATTAAAATTTTAATTTAATTTCTTTTAAGAAATTGCCTTCAAATTTCCCAGTTGATTAATCGAAAAATATATCTCACAAAAATGCTTGTCATCATCCGATATTTGAAACCGAAAATTATTGTGAACGATGACGTAATCAGCCATCATTCGCGATTTTCCGGTAAAGAAACTCTTTCCTAATTTTAAAATCATTGAACCAAATAAAAATAACCCTATGGTGAAAATAAATAACATTCTGTCCAACCCTTCATTCACAAACTTTAATTAAACGAGAACTTTCATCAAAATTATTCTCTAATTATTGTCTTCTTTTCAAAATGCGTCTGACATGCTAATCTGTTTTGAAAAAGCAATTTGATAGTTTTTCATCAATAGCGAACGAAAATTGTATCAAACATTTAACGAATCAGTAATAAAATTATTCGTTTCAATATCTCTCACCCAATTGTAGAGAATGTATCGGTTTATTTATCAGTTCTGCTTTTATGAATTAAGATTTGTTTTCTACATGAATATGTACACCCAGTTCTCAATTATCTCACGGAGCCCAATTCAAAGAAGCTTTTAGAACGAAACACGGTTTTTATTTCAAACGTGAATCGATCAGCCGAAGCAATCTAGTTAATAATGAGATCATCGGTGAGATTAAAGATTCTTCTATCATATATGGAAATAAAACTTCTTTCATTGTTTAGTCATGTATTAGAAACTCGTAATTCCGGGTTGTTCTGATGAATGATATTGATTGAGAGATAATTTGATCTGTTGTTGGAAATTTGAATTACTTGTTCGATGTTTTATTTGTCGATTGTTGTGAAATCGACTAAAATCGGGGTTTGTAAACCGGCGGAACGAGTCGTTTCATAGTATCAGTAGATGTCCAGCGATTTAAATCATGTAAAGAAAGAGAAAAAAGCCCTTAAAGGACAAAGGATTTAAGATTTTGATCATTGATAAAATACGAGACATTTAGAATTCTAAACCACGATAATAAATAATTGATTTCTAAATGTCGGATTCAGTAAAACAAACTATTATTATTGATTGCTTGGGTGGTAAGGATCGGGAAAATCAAAAGTAGTTTGTAATGATGAAATAAAAGATGTCCAGTTCCTATAATTAACACGTTGACGGACACTTTCGTCTATGTGGGATGACGGCAATAGCTGTCTAAAACGAAACTGACAATGCGGCTATAGCGGCACAAATGTGCATTTATCAGCGTACAAATAGAAGACTAGTGTCATGTTTTGGAAACAATTCTTTCGGTTGACTTTTGTTTTCCACATATTACACGACTTGCAGCTTAAGTATGCACATATAGTGTTAACTTTCGAACTTCATTTGTTCCTACTTTCCGTCAATGTGTTAATTTATATCCAATGAATTTTTCATTCCATGGAATGCGGCTGTTTTATGTTTTGCAAATAAAATAAAATGGACCAATAAAATGTTTTCCTGGGTGGTTGAGTTATGATTGGTATCTGAGTTTAGAAAACTTGTAAGAAATCAGAAGTTTCGATTCAGATATTAGTTTTCAACTGAATTCTGTAACAGATTTAATGAATTCTTGAGATGTGTGTTTAACTTCATTTTAGTGTGATGTAAAATAACATTCAAGCCAGATTATTTATTATATTTTGGGGAGATATAATGAAATGGTATGAAAATACAATTACAACATCTGATCAAAACTAATTAGTAAGTAATATCAAACTATCGGCGGGCCACTTATTTAGCTTGTTCAAGAAGTAACTCTTATAACCATTTCATATACAAATGAATGACTTCAATCTTTACTGCATTGCTTAATACATTAAGTTGTTTTATACATTTTTATCTAAAAACTTTCTGTTAATATTCTATAAACTTTGACATGTTAAGATTCCAAAAACTTAACTTGGCAAAATAATTACTGAGGCCTTTCTGAAAATTTGCTCAGATATCACATCTTCTCAACTGGTGTTCACAAGTCTCGTTCAAAATTTTTGAATCGTAATTTTCACCCCGATGAGAGAAATTCTCGATAAAAATTGTCATATCCATTTAAAAGTCATTGTTTAGTAGGCTGAACCTTTTTATCATTAACATCGTCTTCTTCGAGGTCAACTCCAACTTTCGGTACTCTTATCTCTGTTGCAGTCCTCTTTCCACAATGAAATTCTCACTGATGGAAACTTGCTTTGATATTCAACGATATGCACTTGGTAGTAATTCAGTTTTTACTCTACGGCGCGTTTTAACGTAGGCCTGATTCAGCAATAAAATTTTAAAATGTCTCGTTTATTCAATATGATTACCATATTTTATTTGATTGGTTCATATCGTAATCATTGAGCATAAGTTTGGTTTATTTTCTGGTATGAGAAACATTGTGAACGTGTAGAGTGTAAGGTTTGGCTTCCAGTTATAAATGTGTTTCACCGGAATACCCTGTTTATCTATTTCACAATTATGATTGAAAAATTTGCCCGTAATTCATTTGATACATTTTTTAATGAAATCTCAACTTAACATTGATTAATAAACTACTACAACTCTTAAATGTCAAATCGTTTTAATTGGGTGGTTTCGAAATATGGAATTACATGATTAAGTTCCCTAATATCCAATCTAGAAAGTAATATTTGAAAATGAGCCAAAAGTGAATAGTATTTTTTTAACCAAATATATGTTACAATTTTTGTTATCAATTTATCAGATCTGCTGTTGATGATGACTTGACAAGTGAATTATCAGAGAAAAAGTCTAATCAAATGAAAATGTTAGCTCAGAACTCTTATTCGACTCCTCAGTATATTAATATATACATGCCCGATTGAGTTGCTCTAGTAGATTATCTTTTTTTCAATGGTTTCAGTGATCTGTGATTATTTTTTGTATTTTATGTAATCTCCTACGATCAAAATTTTTATCGATGTTTAAAGAGTTACTCGAATAAAAATTGTTTTATGTTTTTCTTTATTAATTTATTATAATGAAATATTATTGGCCATTGAACATTATCATCTTATTATGATTTGTGGATCAAGATCCCTTTGGAATAAATGAAATTGTATGATTTCTGTCAAAACATTTTCATTGATGATGATAACACATTATCTAATGACACCCAAGGTAAAGCATTTGTTCAATTTTAATGTAAATTAGAGCGATTTACGGACGTATTTGTTAAACTTTGGTTTCGCATATAAACAATTTTTTGTAACAGCGCATTTCGTAATCATGTAATTCATGTTAAAATATTCTAGAAAGGAATAGTTTGTGTGCTATTTTTCGATAAACGTTTACATTTTCAATGTTAAAGAATCGTAAATATTGTTGTCCAAAGCAAGAATTCTCAGAAATATTACAGTTTCAGTTTGTTTCCTAGACAAAATAACCTTGGTTTGAATTGGTTACTGATTCAATTCAATGATAGAAATAAACTAATTCATAAAATGAAATTCATGTAATCCATTTATCGTGATGATTCCTTACTGTTTAACTGATGTGTTAAAATGCAAAATACTTTGAAGTTCTCAAGTATGGTAAAATGTTCATTAAAAGAAATATAGGTTAAACGATTTTCTATCATGTTTGGTTTAATACCATTGGTTTGATAATCATTTTTGTAATTAGTTTACGGTTTAAAATTTTTAAGAATTTCTATTAATTATTGTTCATTGGTTTTATTGTTATATAATAGAATCGAAGATAATAACAATAATATTAAGAATATCTAGAAATGATAGACTCAAACAAAGTGTACTATTTAGATTTTGATTATAATTTCAGAATACAATTTTATTAAATTATTTCTAAAATATTTAGAGACTCAATTTAAAAGTATTTTTGAAATTATTTTTCAGTATAATTGATGATTTTATTTCGAGTATCATTGTAGATATTGAATGATTCATGAAGTGATTTATTGAAACCAATAAGGATTCTATTCTGGATATTGACTATCGTTGGTTAAGGAATTAAATTTTAAAATAAGTGAGAACAATGATATACTTCGGAAGTTCAATTTGAAACGTTATAAATGTTTGAAGTTCTTCATCAATTTTAGCTTCTACTATTTCATTAGATAAGAATTGAAACTATTTTTAGAAATTCGACCAAAAATATTCACATTCTGTTAAACAATAGATAAATAATTGTGTGAAGTATTAGGAGTTACTAAAATAAATAATTGTAAAATTTTATATAAATTAGCTACTTATTAATTTCAATAACTTAAATGAAGTTATTTAAATATGTTTTTCGTATTTTATAATAAATCTGTCATAAAATTCTTTAAACATTAAGGAATATTATTAAATAGACGAATCTCATTTTAATATAACACCTGAAAGAATGAAAGCAAAATTACATATTAAGAAAATGCTAATATCTAAAAACTATTTTCTTAACTTTTTGTAAATTGCTTTAAAAAATTGTATAATATTCTTTACTTTGTACTTTGTGATGAGTTTTTTGCATAAGTTATTTTCTAAATTAAGGAATCTTATAACATCAGTAAAGAATATAAAAAGATAAAAGATTATTTTGTATTATTATAAAAATATTATTAAGTATTAATATTAACAATTTTGTTATAAATATTCGATCTCAAAAGATTTTTAAATCTGACAATAAAATTCCAGTATGAATTATTATTTCTCGATTTTAAATTAATTCGGCTTAGTGAAATTAATATCTCAAATACATCATTTTTAGTTTTAAGCCACGGGAAAATCACATTAGATATTGTTTCATAAAATTTAATAAAACCGAATTTGTTTATATAAATGAAAAGGATTCAAGAGATTTGGGAAATAATTCACCACTATATGGATCTCAACTATATGTTTAATTTTTCGTTTGTAGTTTAATAATTCGGAATTGATTAGAAAAATTGATTAACAATATAAGGAATTAATAAATTAAATATTTAATTCATAAATAAATATAATTTTCAAAACAATAGACCAAATAAAATATATAAATTACAAGTAACTAAGGTAGTTTAAAAAACACTATATTGATGATCTATTCAAGCGATCCACAGTGTAACGTCACTATTAAAATTAGGCTCTCAAAAAATCAGTTAAACCTTTAAATCTAAAATTCTATCAACTTTTAAGCAATCTTATTCATTATCAGAAACCCTTTAACAAACAATTGATTCTTACAAATCAATGACAAATTAATCAAAATATATTGTGAAAAATAAACATTAGTGTTGACAATTATACTTATCGTTTGACGAAACAATCATTGATATTAATAATATTAATCTCAGCCGTTGGCATCATTACTTTGATCCATGATAGAATATCTATTTTGTTTTTATCTTTTATCAATGTTGGAATATTTGTTTTGTTTTTATATGTTCTCGTGAATTGTAATTTTTATTTTAGATTTATAAATTTAAAGGGGTCCAATGAGTATATGGAAATGGATGAGTTGTTACGGTTTGAAGCTTATTATTGATTTACCTGGATGTGCTAATTAAAATCTGACTCCAATAGGTGGAATTCTTTTTATCGAAATTATTGAAATAAAATATTAAATTATAATTAGGATTACATGTTCTACAACAGGATTCTGTTGAATACAATAATGCTCAAAAGTTGAAAAATTGATAGACAACAAATAACCAGGAAATTTATTTTGATTAATTATTAAGAATTCTATCGTTTTTTGTCTACAAGTTTAAGGATATCTTCTATGATTTCGTCATAAGAGCTCCGTTTGTTTTTTTAAGCTATGCTGATAGGTGGACCAATAAGTGCCGGCCACGACTCTTTGAAATTTAATTTTTGGCTATTTTTAGAAATTAATTATTGAAGAAATTTGTTGAAGTTCAAATCATTCATTGAAACCATAAAATCATTAAAATTTTGAAATTATCAATAAAATCAAAGAATAGAATTAAACTGTTTTATTTTTCGCGCTGGATCAACTGAAAAAATGATGAAACTGATTGGAATAATTACAATATTCAGCAATTAACTTGATTAATTATAAATTGACTCAAATAATTTATAAATGAACTTCACATTGGAACTTTTTAAGGTCCATTTAAATATCTTGCTCTTGTAATTATATTGGTTAAATTTTCTTTGTCTGTACCCTTTACTACAATATTTCTATTTAACATCTTAATGATACTATTTTTAGTCTTTTAATGATGGTTACTATTTTTAGGTCTTTAAAATTATTTAGTCTATTTATAGATTTTATTTAATCTATTTTTAGATTTTTATCTGTTTTAGATTAATTAGTAAATATTATTGGAAAAATCGAAAATCCAACAATTTTATCTTTTATCAATATCGGCATATTTGTTTTACTATTCTAAGAAATTAAACTTTTATTTTTATAATAAGAATGATGAAAGATATTTAAGTAAAAAGACACAGAAAAAGAAATATATTTGAAAAGCAATTATTATTACAACAATAAAATAATAATAATAAAATAGATTATAAAAATAAGTAAAAAAGTGAGAAAAATAAGCGATTATCAAATCCGAGACTTTGCATAAAATTTCGAAAAAAAATCAGCCCGAAAAGAAGGCAAAGTTGACAAATACTTACAGCACATCATCACATGATGTTTGTATAAATACCAATGACAAAGTCACTTTTAACTCCAACACAAAAAAATCTCAGCCACCCAACCAAGACATGAATAAAATAAAACAGATATACGACAAAGAGAAGAATTGCAAAGATCTTACAGCAGAGAACCAACAGAAAGCAATTTAAATAAAGTACGCTTCAGTAAAATTTGTTTCAGTGAATCGTTGATATACACTGATAATTGTAGACCGTCATTAAGGGAATCTCCCATAAACCTGTGAGCAGAAACTTTATGATCCATTAAAAAATTAATTTTATCGAATTTTACAAGACATAGAATCACATTCCGTTGTAGAGGAAAAATCATTGTAGTGATAATCAGTTATAATATTAGAATACAGGTGTACTTAAAATTGATGAGTGCTTTAAAATTTTTGAGTTAATTTTGTAAGTAACGTTGCCTTCATATGTGTTACTGAAACCCCTCCAAAATAAGTAAAGTAAAATCCTATAAAACCAAAAACATAATTTAAATAATATATTAACCGATATCCCCACGATATGAGTCAATACAACAGTGCGAAGCAATAAGACATTACCAAGAAAATAAAAATGTACATATTTTTGACTTGTTATACCATTTAAATAATAATTTCATCGATCAGTCCGTAGTCCGTATAAGAGATCAGGTAGTATCATTTCCATAACTTTCATCAATGGTTTATTAGAATTAGACCCACATTCTGTTGAAAGAAACAGAATTATCAAATGTATTCTTGTCCAGGCAATAATCGTGTATGAAATATATGAATTTGGTTTTGAAAAACCAAAGAACCACAGAAGAAGCCACAAGGTAAATTTTTGAAGCTGATTTGTTTAGAAAAATAATCCATCATATTAACCAGATTGTTCCACAGTATTGTGAGATCAATCATTTTATTATTTTTAATAATTGAAAAAATTTCACAAACAGTTTTTCATTTTTAGTTTCATAGCAGTGTAAGCTTACATTCATCTTGAGTAAAATCATTTTTAGTAATTAGATCGTTCGTTTTTTGATGAAATGACAGCAACAGTTCAATTTCTATGATTTTTCCTGACACTATACATGGGATTTATCTCATCACATTCACATTATCAGTGACCATGAATATAATGACTTTCTTCAGATGAATAAATGGAATGAAAATAGTGGCATCAATTGAATATTAAAAAGATGAATATTTATCATCTTAAATCATAAAAGTCAATATGTTTACTGGCCAAAAAAATCTTCCAAAATCAATTTAAATAAAATAAACAGAATAAAACTAGGTTTATCATAGAAAATAACTCTATTTCCTTCCAAATTTATATCCTTGAGTCTGTGTGTGTTAATTTGGTTTCACTTTCATTCAGTAACTACATTTCTAAAATTTTCATTTGGATCAATGATCGTCAAGGACCGGCATTAGTCAGTCTCATGTATAATTGCTTGCTCACCGTTTGAAATTTTCAATCTATCAAGATTTTGATTTGTCATACGTGTAAGTGTGCGTAAAGATGAATTATGAAAGTAAGGGTTCCAAAGTTTCAAAGGTCGGTAATCTTCACGAATTTCTTCTAAAATGTAAAATTTTAAATTTAATACTGCGCCAATCTATATTGTGGAACAAGTTTTCAATCTTGCCCTATCATATATTCTTTTTATTTATCCAGCCTGTTGTCTGTGCGCTATTTAAAGGGATGAGTAATATTAATTCCTAAATCATGATTATCTGCTTATTCCATCAGATAGATAATTAGATTAATATTTTTTCGTTGCTATAGAAAAAATCGGCAACATGGTGAATCTAAAGATACTAATGGTTTATGAATTTTAAATTCAATAAAAATTAGGTTCTCTTATAAAATCAAATAGCTAAGTTCGATAAGTAGATGGTGTTTAGAGTCAAATATCCTATAAATAACTATCATCAATTATTATATATGTATGATGCCATTATATTCAGTAATCCCCTGCACTCCAAGGAGTTAATTGGATATATGACAAAAATTATATTGACTGGATGCTTCTCATTTCAATCGTCGCACACTGTTCGCAACGAATAACAGCTCTAATTAAGATATCACTTCACCAAAATGTACGTAATGACTTGTCAATAGTATTTAGTCTGATAATTATGAATAGAATTGGGGAAATAGAGCTCATTAATAATTCATTTATCAATTAACGAATAGCTTATTTAACTTGAGTTATTTTTTTTTATTTCTAGTGTGTTATCTGAATAATATTTTATATTTTATCTCCACAACATCTAGATTTGTATGATGATTTTAATCGAATTTAAAATTTAAAGCCAAGTTGAACCACATTTGTTTATTGTCGAGATTCTTGGAATATAAGATATTAACATAAGAAGAATTTTGAATTTCTTCAAAACTCTGTAAAGGAAAATTTTCATGAATTTAATAAGTCCAGATGTTGCTAAATCATCTTGGATTTTGTAGAATTTGTTAATGTTCGATATGTATTAAAAATGCGGAATTCGACAAGATAATAAAATCGATGAGAGGGTTTATCGCGTTAATTAAATTCGACTTAACCTTGACTACTTGACTTAACAAGCTAGTGTAGAAACCTTTGAAATGCTAAACACTCGATTTTAAATAAGATTAAACTAGATAATATTCTGCTAGGATTAAAAATTGACAGAGTTTTATCACTATTGAGCACTACACTCTCTGGGATAAAAACAGGAAATGTGCGAGTTTAGGTTTTTAGTAATTTTAAGCCACTAATGCAATTACGTTAAAGTGCTTTGGTTAATCGGAAATAAAAGTAAAAATTTTCAGTTTACAAATTATATTTTTGAACCAATTATTACAATGGTTCCTGATATCAACCAATGTGAAAGTTGGTTATGAAATTCTTAAGTTTCTGGACAACTGTAAGTAATGTATATTCCACATTTATGTCAGTATCTAAATGTGACTGGTAAAATTGAATAAAAGTCAAAATTTGTTTGATCAAAATATACTTTCTTTGAGTTATTAACGAGCTCAATGTATTATTGATGTATGTACTATATTTTGCTTGGGTTTATATAGGGAATTTTTACGTTGGTGTTTCTTTGTGTTCTTTGTAAAATGTTAGGATTTTTTATATTTTTTACTTAAGTAAAGCTTTTATTTTATGTCTACTAATGTCTTTGTTTTTAGTTTACTTCTAAAGAAAGGTTTTAAATTTTTTGTTTCATTTTGCTCTGATAATTTTTTCTTGTTTTGTCAATCGAATTTATGTTTGTATAATGTTTTGGGTTTTCTTTTTTATTTTGAACTTTCTTTTAATTTGCATTGTCTCCCCCTTTAGCGTTTTGTTCGCTTTATAATTCATTTGGTTTGTTTACTTGACTAGAATCAGTTTATTGACATCTGAACTAGCTCAATTTATTTAATTTTATTCGATTTTGATTTCTTTAATTTCATATTTTTTATTTTTATGAGCTTTAATTTGTTTATAGATTTTATTTTCTTGTGACGAGTAGCCGTCTATCATTCCAATAATTTGAATTATCAAAAACCAACATCTGACTTAGTCATTGGTACTTGAAAAACAATCACTGGAAGCAATGATGTATAATATTTAATAATAATCTAATGTATAATATTAATAGTGATGATGATGATAATATTTTCTATTAAAAGAAAAACGGAATTGCACCTTGGAATCCTTGTATAAGCACATTAAAAATTTGTATGTCCACACAACCATACATGCATAATAATCAGCCAATCATAGTGAAGTTAGATGCTAAAAGATAATTATAAAGAGACATAGCTTTACAACGCACATATAAGAATTGACCAATCCCACTCATGCAAAAATTTAAAAACCTAATAAGAACATGGAAAACCAAATATTGAATTAAAATATGATACTACATGACGCAAAAAATTACACACAGATCGAAAATATAAAAATCGATGTAAAGACGGCCAATTGTTAATTGGAAGCCAAGTTTTGGTTGATATTTTATACAGTATGGTTTGTGTAAGTGTACCGATCAGTGTAGAAAAAAATATATTGTTAGCCTTTTATTTTGGAGTCAGAGTCTAATACAGAGGTGAGGACCTAACAATAATAAGAATAATAATCTCAACAGTGTTTGCTTGGTTATTTATTTAAATATAATTTATAATCTTGAAATAAATGCCTTTTAAATATTCGATTTTTTTGTTGTTTTTCAACAAGATCTGAGACTCATACCAATTGGTGTGAATAACTCTACACTAAATAAAAATGTTTATTAATGTTTAGCAATATATATATCGCATTATTACGAATGTCTAATTCTAATAAAAATTTGATATAAATAACGTTCGTCTATAATTTCAAAATAATATTTAAGAAAGCCTATTTGTTGGGATTTTAGTCATATTTTCATATAATTTATTCTGTAAATTATATAATAAAAGTTCTAAAGACTGATCATGCATTTATTGAGTTGACAAATAGATTAATTCCTATTTACGTAATATTATTAGCTGCTTAAACTTAAAAATGCTTTACAATTAAAGTTTGGAAATTGCGAGTCTATCGATCCTAAACAGCGTTTAAGGCAAGCCATGTCTGGTGAAGTAATGGTAACTGGTCGGACTGGTTTTCCTTTATAATACAACGGTTTTTCTGTCTCATCGGCTTTGGCATGGAAATAAATACGACAACGACACGTTTTAGCAATAGCCACCATACGTCTATCGTAGAAAGGTTTCGTACAAATATCATTGTCATCGACATAGAACGTATATTGAATGGGATAACAATCTTGATCCAATAAACTCGACGAATGAAATTGTTTCGTATTGGCAACGGAATTGCTGACGATTTTGTCATCCACTGATGAATGATAATTGTTTGAATTGTTATTACCCAGTTTTATTTTCTGATTTGAGAGTTTCTTTGATGATTTTGACCGACTAAGTTCTTTAGTTTTACTATGTCTTTGATTGGATAATTTTCTACTATTCGATCGCTTAATTCTACAATCGGGAAATGTAGAAATTGGTAATTGCGATTGAAATCGTTGATCAAATTTGGTATTGTTATCATTCGTCACAATATTTCGTTGTGTTAGATTTTCATCTTCATCACTAAAATTAATATTGATATTCAAATTGGATTTCTCCAAGTCCCGATCCAATTGAACTCGGGATTGAGACATTAAGTTTTTTCGTTTTTTTAAATTCATAAAATTACAATCACCACTCCCATTGATCGGCCAGACTCCACTCGGAGTTGGTGTTGAGTCGCCATTTGTTTTATTCAAATCAAATTTATGTCTTGGTAGTTCAAACGAATTTGGAAAACAATTGTCACCCGGTGGATTTTCGGATTTCATAAAAGAATAATCATAACGATTTGGATGTTTCCAATCATTGATAATGGAATTTTTTAATTGAACATTTTCGTTTCGGGACTTTGAATTATTGGCTCTCGAATGTACCGACATTGGTTTGTAGTTATGATAACGAGCATTGATCAATTCACGGTTTGAGAATTCATAGAACTGATTCAGATCAGTTTGAGCTGATCGAGTCTCTGTACGAGTAAATCGGCCTGCACAAATCCCCATTTTAATTATATGAATACGAATAATTTATATTTCGCTTTTATTTTTTATTTGTTGACTATAATTTAGTGACAATCGGCATGTTTCATTACAATTATCCGGATTTGTAATGATAAAATCCTTCAAATTCTTTGGTCAATAAATATTGATATTAAGAGAATAATTTTATTATAAATCGTTTTTATTATGTATATTAAATCCTATTATAAAATTATTTCAGTAATAATCTTCACGGACTAAAATAATTTTTAATTCTGAAATAAATAAATCGACTTTTATAAATTTAAAAATGACATTATTTAAATCATTTAGCCAATCGTTCAATTTTTAGCAGTTATTCATCGAGATAAAAATCTAAATATTTCGCTAATAAGTTTTAACACGCTGATGGGGTAATGCAACAATAACAGCCATGTAAAATTTCATTTGCTGCACATATTTTCTATGTCCTACAATTTATTGATGCTTATAAGTTTCTATAATAAGACTTTAACTTTTAAGTGTAATTTCGCGGTAGAATAATAAACTAAAGTTATGTTGTAATACAAGATTAATTATTTGATAAATTTTTATACAATAAAATCAATATAAATATTACAGTAGCCATTTAATGTCGAACATTTTTTAAACAAATCGGATTTAATGATTATGTATTCCATTTATGTCATCAATTTATTTTAAAATATGAGAATATCACTTAATCAAAAATATGGTCAAGTTTAATCAACACCTTGTTTAAATATCACAATTATAAACAATTTAAAAAAATTTAAAACAAAAACCAGTTGTCAAAAATTTTATCTTTTACATTCAAATATAAAATTTAAACGCACGCGATAATTTTAAAATAAAAAATAACTTTTAAATAATTGTTTAATTTTTATATTATTATTTTTTTAATTTAATTTTATTTAAAAGGCTAGAATTGAAAATTAGGAAGGAGATTATCATATTTAAAAAATTGAAAGCTTTATCTAGAATAATCTCTTCGTTTGGATCCGGAAAGGCCAATATCGGAGCCGTGAGTAATTTTTCCTTTAGGTATTCAAAATTTTCCTCACACTTTATAGTGCATTCTAATTTCTTGTCACTTCGGTCATTATCGTATATAACGGAGTCGTAATTGATGCACAGTGTTTGATAAATTATCTGTAATAATTGCTTGATCTAAGAAACGACCTCCACTTGGTTTATGTAACCGGATTTTGTTGAGTCATCAATCTTCTTTATTTTGTCGTTATTAGTTTCTATATCTTCTACACTAACCGTATGACCCAAGAAATCCAATTATCTAATGATAAAAGCACATTTTTCGGAATTGATAAACCGAATAACGGCTACTTTGGACTCAACAATTCCTGAGTTTTCTGAGGCAGACTAGCAAAATTTTTCTACCTCTCTTATCTTTTAGATCTCGTTTTTATTTCGGCATGATCGCTGGTAAAAACGCCATTTAATTCCATTAGAACTTATAGTTTCGAATCAGAATATTTAATTCAGAATATTTAAAAAATCAAGTTTCTGAAATTTATCTAACTATTAGTATTGTGATAGGTATTCTATAAATTGAAATTAGATAAAGTTTTATATATTTGATTTTCCTAGATTACTCATTAAAATACTTTGCCACGTGACCTTTGAAAAATAAATAGAAATGTTATTTAAAAAATTGGAAAGTCATATGAGAGATTGTTTCGCATTTAATAAATTGAGAATACAGGATCAACTATCATTATTTGTTTAAATTTGTTTTGATTTTAAAAACGGAATTATTAGGTTGTCCCATATGAAATGTCCGATTTTCATGCACATATTTGAAGAAGCATAACTCATAAGAAAATATTTTTTATTAATTAAAATAAGCTCCAAGGCTATCAACACATTTCTCCCAACGACCTAAA
>JBBMOY010465554.1:0-11796 GCA_037951405.1 Platydemus manokwari | reverse complement strand
ATATACTACATTATTCACAATTTGATCTAATATAGTCGTATATCTCTTATTTTTATTCTGAAATTCAATGCTTGAAATACAAAAAATTGACACGAACAGAATTTTACAACAGTGCTTGAATCACTTACAATGCTAATCTTTATCAATAAAAGGCCGCTACGATTCAATTTTGAGTAGCGTGAATTCCACACATCTAATCTAAATATTTCTTGATAGAATACATGGAATTTAAAATTTTCGAAAATTAATTTTGATTTAATAATTTTTTTCAGAATATTCTCAACATTGGTAATGAACTGTTTCCTCCTAAGTTAAAAGATTTACCCAATAGCTATGACGATCTTTTCAACACTTATCATTCAGAAAAATGTGCCAATGCTTTGAAGATACCTCCACATAATTTTCCCGAAAATGGTCTTTGTCTGATTTGCGGGAAATTAATTTGTTTGATCTGTGAAAGTATGCCTATAGCGTTCAATGAAGTAAGCATATATATATATAACAACTCAAACAGATTAAAAGTTTATATTTAAAGAAGTTAAAGAAAGACAAAACCTTAACCCTCTAAGACCAGTGTTCTTCATTTCTTGTTTGTTCCCCGTGATTTGACTTTAATCAATTGAATAAAGTCTGTTTTGACAATGGAGTTAAATAAATGTTTATATTTATAAATATTGACCGTCACACATGTTGCTTATTGTACCGAAAAATCTATAATTGAATACCGGTGTGTTTCATGAAGCTATAATCGAGTCTATATATATATATATATATATATATATATATATAATGAATACGCTTCTTAAATGTGTGTGTTTTCATAGTTGTTTTTATTATTTTATTCGATATTAATCTCTTATGTAAGGATAAAGATAATAAAAATAATTTCTTATATTTAAACTGTAGATCACAAACTAGTGAATCTAGGATTTGTTATCGAGGGTTTGATTTTTTTTAATGTTTTTAAGATATTCTCATAAGACTCATTTATTTATGTATTTGTTTTGGTTTCTGAACAATTTTGAAAAACTTGGGAATAATTTATGACTTATTTTATAATTTAATTTCAATTTATTAAAATCAAAATATTACGAATGACACATTGATGCTAATTTAATATAAATCAATGTGAAACAGCATTTATTCTATGTACTGATTTTATTAATCTCAACAGAGCAATCATTTTACAAACAATAAGATTCATAAAGATTGATTTGTCACTTAAAAATACTAATAGTTCATTTGTTAAAAAATTATTATTTGACATATAGCATACGAAATCATGCTGCTACGGTGTTGGTTTAATCATTGATGTAAATACATCAATTATTCATGTATTACTAAATAATGAAATCAGTCAGTGGGGATCAGTTTATCTGGACTTTTACGGTGAAGAAGATCTTGAATTAAAGTAATTTTATTACGACTTCAAATTTGTTTACATTTTATTATTTGTTAGAAGAGGGCGACCACTATTTATCAATACTCGAAGATTTAAATTACTGGAACAACAATGGTTGACGCACTCCTTTAAGCATGTTATCAAGTCATGGAGACGAGTGTCGTAAAGAATTATGAAATTATTAATCAACACATTTTGTTAACAATTATGGTAAATCTCTGATAGCATCATCATGATAAAACCTACTTATCACAATGAAAATTGTTCATTTGAATAATAATTTTCCAACATTATATATTGATTTGTTGTATTATTTCTTTTCGGTTTAGCAATGATAGTTATATAATATTAATTTGAAATTTATTATTTCATGATCATTTTTTTGTTTTAAATAAGTTTAATGTGTAAAGAGATTATTCATACAATATAAAATTAGCTAGGAACTTACCTTGAATTTTTATACTTATAAAATGTTAAATCATAAAATTAAAAGTGGTGCTTTTAGAATGTATTTGGTGGGTAATGCTTTAAAATTTTATTCACATTTATTATAGTATAAAAGTTATAAATGTGGTGAAAGGAAAATACATAGTGTTTTCACAATTTTGCTATTGTATCCTAACATGTAATTACTAAGACTGATGTTCAAATCAGAAAATCTCAAGATTCAGAACAGATTATATATCCGGTATATCATACATAATTCCGATTTGATACAGCAATACTTAAATATTATTATAGTTTCTTGTAACATTTTATTTCATTTATCATTTTAGACAATATTTTCTATATATCATAATATTGAAACTTGATTTTAAAAAAATTAAAGAGCAAATATTTTAAATCAATTTTTGTATAAAAATAAGTGATAATAAACTCAAATGAATACAAAAGTATTTATCAATTTATTTGAATTTCAGATTTCAGAATTTTAATAATACTTTTAACTTGTTCTTTCAGTACATTTTTTGAATATTCAAACTTATTTTTTAAAAATCCATAAAGTTCTAATTGAAATTATGGAAAATGATTTAAATTTTATTCATTTATAGCATATGTCGAAAAAAGAATTATTGCTCTAAGTGGCTTCAATATATCTATTCAAATATTAGTTAATTTCAACGAACCATTTATTTATTGTCATTTCTTAATTTTAAATTTCGTATTCTTCAATCAATTTCTTCAAATTATTTTAATTTTAATTTAACTATGTTTTATTAACTTTTCCTAGCTCTTTGGTACTTTCAATGCTATTGAATTATTAATCTCTAATTTTACTATTTCAACTAAACTTTGACGAAATTTATTATTCAGTTCATTGTTATTTTAATAATTTTTTAAATGGTGCTCTGTAGTTCATTCATTAATTTTTTTTACCTTGTTAACTAAAGACTTAAAGTTAATAATCATAGGCATTAACGATAAATTTATTTTTAATTGGACTATTTCACCAAACTTCAATGATTTTACAATTTTCTATCAATTTATTATTGATGACATCCAATGTACCTTAATTTCCAATTATTTTTTTATGAATTCTCCAGTCAAACTATTCTTGAGATTACTCTTATTATATCTAACCAATTTCTCAAGCTCGGATGAACATTGGGGAATAATGACTATTAAATTTATTTATTCTTGCTTTGTCACAATTGGGCACTCTTCTTTGTAGACAAAGGGAACAGAGAGAGGAAGACATCCCAAGCATTAGCACTCAAGACAAAACTGAAAGAATAGACCTATATAATGTAGGCAATTGGGACAGTATTTTATGCTGTGGCTCCAAGCCCGAAACGGCCAAATTATCTATAAAGCACCTAAAATAATAATAACGAATCAAATACAAAAATTTAGAATTGTTTAAGCGAACTAAAAAAAATAATTTCTAAAATTCGACATAGCAATTAACTATTGAATTGTTACAACGAGTATATTGGAATTATCTAAAGATTTTCAGAATTTCTAAAATTTAGAATTTAATAAAATAAGTAACTTGAATTTTCTAAAAATCATAAAATAAATAGAATTAATTTTTGATAAAATTAATTCTTAAATTAAAGTGGAAAAATAAAACTATTTTAAGTTTCTTAAGTGGAATACATAGACTGAAAAAATTAAAATATTTCTCAAAAACTTCGACAAGAAAACTTGAATCGGAAATTCTACGAATAAGAGAAACTGAATTTGCCACTTTCAACCATAAAATCATTTGAGTTAAAATCATTTGGTTGAATAATTGTAATATAAAGTGTTTGTCTGGTAATTAATTCAATTTATACATTATTTTAATTATTGTAAAACATTAAATAGTTTTACAATTTACTTTGATTTCAATAGGGGTTATTCTATATAAAGCTTTGTATTTGGTTTATTAAATATACTGATATATCGAGAGGTTGATTTGATTTAACACCAGATTAGTCTTAATCGAAATAGTTTTTTGGATAAAGATTATAAATCCCAAAATCCATTATAGTGTTTTCTAATTAATATTTTAATATCAACAACATTTCCACCATTACAAGGTTATAAGATGATACTAAAATGATAAAAAGAACTGCAGTGACTAATAGGTAAAACTACACTTCCTTTTATTATTATAAAAAATCAGTACTGATATAATCTAATAAGTACTGATATAATATAGAAGGAATAATATTTCCAATACCTATTAATGAAATAAAAATATTTGAGAAAAATAATTATTTTAAAACAAATAGTTATAAAAAATAAAATGACAACAAGAGAAAAAATTATAAAAATAATCAATTTATATCAATTGTTTGTAATATCAATAGATAAGAGACCAAGGAATGGTGTTATAGAAAATCAAATAATTATGATAAATTGGTGAAAAAATCGGTGTGAAACTTTTGAAATAAAACTAATAAGGATGATAATAGGAATATTGAGATCAGAAAATATAAGTCAGGAAACAATAAGCACAATAGAAGTAGCATTACAACATAAGGTTATCCATGTAGAGGGGAAATGCAAAATATCACAAAAAAAGATAATGGCAAAAAAACATATATGGTCACGTTCAAGTCTTAAAATTCAAACAAAATTAATTAATAAAGGAATAATTGTAAGGGTCGATGGGCTGCTGAGAAGTTAATTTGGAAATATATAATTTTATATGCAAGATATCCTTCAAAATTATATAAAAAATATTGTTTAGAGAGACAAACCTACAGAATAAGAAATAAATTACGATCAATATACATGCCTGAAGCAATTATATACCGATTAGATAAACACATAAAAACAGCGAAGAATTAAAAATTTGTGAGTTATGGACATTTGTATCGTTGTAGTTACAAGCCTTAGTTATTTATTGATTGTCAATTTAAATTTATTTCACCTGCACTGAATGTCCGACAAATTACTGGGTTAAATTTGGAGCTTTAGCATTTTATTTGTTATTATTATAATTGGAATTATTTGACTAGAAAACAGCTTAATTTTTGGAATTTCTAAAGAACAGAACATTAAAGTGTATCTAATTTTAGTCTTTCTTTCTCATTAATACCATATGTGTGGTTTTATTAATTTCTTCAAAATATCTTGGGTATTTACATGGAAAATAGCATTCACAAAATTTTTAAAAAGGCAAAGTTAAGAAAATGGGTCCTAAAATAAAATTTTTAATTACTTGAGTGTGTTGCAAAAATGTATATAGTTTATTTAATTATTTTCTTTAAAAATATTTGAAATTTTTGATTTAGTTTCTAAGAAGAATTTTAGTTATTTGAAATCAAACCTTAAATACATTAGCTCTTCAAAATTTCCTAAAACTTGATTATTTGAAAAACAAATCAAAGTAAGTCGAATTGCATTTTATTGAAAATTATCGAGGATCCATTTTTAACATTAGAAGGAAATTGCGAGATATTATCAATTTATACAATTATTTTATAAAACAAGCAGTGATATTATTAAACATATCTGTAATTAACTAACTCGATTTATAATTAAAAAATTTAAATTTAAAAACTCAAATAACAATGTAGAAGTGATGTGATTAGAGTGGGAACTTGGTTTTAAAACTATGTTTTGTCTCTATTCGACATCCAAAAAAGTGAGCTATTAATTTAATTATACGAATAAATCAAACATCGCAATTATATATAAAATTTATTTACGAATTTGTCTCATGCGCGAAAATTAATTATTTCAAAAGTAGATCAAAGGACCCCTTTTTCTTAACATAACCAATAAATAGTATGAAATACTAAATAAATGAATATAATTTAAAAAATTCGTACACAGGTATTTAGTTGAACATAACATATATGTTAGATATATATTTTTGATTCAATGTAATCTCAACTAATGGTATTCTTATTTTATTTTCTTGTTTTGTTGAATGTATAAAATACTAAAGATTACTTCAAAAACATTCCATATTTAATTTAAAATTCAAATTGGTCTCACAATTGGACGTAATTTAATTTATAGACAAATATATTCATTTACATTTCTGTGTCCATTTTAAATGAAATGCACGCAACCATAATTTATTTATTCTATGTAATTAAATCGTTTAAATTTAGTTAGCATGTTAAATTATCTGATAATTTCAAGCTGTATCTATATTTTGTGCTATTGTAACTCCTAACGAGACAATATATTAGTTCATGTCGTTTAAATCATTTATATAATCTCGGCTTTAATCGAAACACTTTACTGTGAACACATTTCTATTTTGGAACAACCGATATTGTTAATTTGACTAAATGTGAAGAACCTAGAAAAATTAAAAGTAATCGAATGATAAATTTTTCTCTGAACATAAATATTTTATAGCCATTATTAATGGAGATTAATTTTATTTAAAATAATTTTCCATTAAAATATCTTCAATTTACCATCTACTTTAAAATATATTCTAAAATTCAAGAACTTTTTATACGTATTTCTGAAAACAAAAATACCACTACAGTACCGTTTGTAACATAACAGTAATAATAAAATCTGTCAAATGAGGCATTTATTTGAATTAACTATTAAGAGAATTGAGGTGCAGTGTATTCAGTTTTTTTATAATATTAATGACAATTTACCAAGAAAGATATCATTGGAAGGTCGTCATTGCATTTGTTATGTTATTAACAACAATTTGAATTTGAAAATCTATGTTAACTAAAATAATACACTCAAAGTCTCAATAATAACAATAACAAATCTTTTCACAAATCACAAAGAAAATCATTCAAGATGGGATCAGCGCCCGAACAGAATGAAGAGTAATCAAAAAGACTGATTACTGAAATCACATGTAAGCTAAGCACTAAAGTTACCTACCAAAAAAGACTGGCAAGGATCCATGAAATTGAACTCCTTTTATAGATCCATTGGGTGTGTCTGCTTGATGTCACGGATCTTTATTTTCAATTTGCTAAATTTGTTTATGGATCGATTTACTTGAGATTTTCCTTATATCTCTCATGTCATTAGTGGATATTTGAGCTTGATGTTGTTTGTAAGCATGTGCCTGTCAATTCTTAGCTTCTAAATATGGATTAACATTAAGACGAATATGATTGGTTAACACGTGTGTTTATGGGTATTGTGTGTATTGACCTTTTTTAGGGTTTTTCTTTTGTTCTTGGAACCATTTTAACTGATTTGTGACATACCCAACAAAACTTATGAATAGAAAGAAGCACCAAGCTGATCTACAATGAACAAAATGTTGAAATCGACAAAATATCAGTTCAGCCAGACTTTATAATCTTTACAATGACCTGACAGCATTGATTTTAATGGGAACTATTGAATATCTTCAAATTTTGCATAATTGTGCTAGGATGTTGATTTAACCAGAAGGAGAATGAGTTAAACGAAAATTAGAAAGAAGAATGGAAATAAGAATGAACATGTGATACCAGGAGTTAGACAATATGAATTCATAAAGCTCATTACGAAATTGAGAGCGCTTAAAATATAAAGCAGAAACACTGCTAAAACGTCAGTGTATGAGTGCAGTGGATAGTGCGATAGACACGATGGATTCAGAAGAATGCGATCAAGAAATAGAACTCGACCTTGAGGAAACTAGCAAATTGAGATTTAGTCAAAGTATGAAGGATCTTGTAAAGATTGAATGAAATAATTATGACTCTGAGATACTGGATATTGTTAATGTAATCTAACTAGATTATCGACGACACAAAGAGGGAAAGGAAGAATCATCAAGAGATCTTATTATAGTCTACAACTAAATTGAAGAAATGGAACATTATTCTTGATTTTCAATTAATTGCATATCAAATTATTTCATTATTTAAAAGTAGTTATTCAATAAAAGTATTGTTTGTTATTTATCTTATTGAGTAGGATATATTAAATAGCAAATATTTCATATTTAATGTAAAACGAACTCTCGGTGTTTAGATTTTTATATAATTATAACAAATAAAAACCCAATAATAATTTCAATAAAATAATTATATAAATCTTTGGTTTTATGCGATTTTTCATTGAGCAATTATTCATTATATAAAATATTTATGTTAAGATATTAAAACTGAATTTTGAATATTTTTAAAGATTAAACACAGGCTATTTAAAAGTATCCCAATTAAAGAATTTTATTAAATGACGAGATCGTACATTAATTTGTAATAACCAAATGATAGATTTAAAATTTTTAAATTTGATAATCAAATTTATTTCGATTAAACATTTGATTGTCTAATCATATCGCTGTCCTTTGATTTTCACATTGAATGTATTATTTTCCCTATCGTATTATTATAAGTTTCTAATCACTTAATTGTAAAATATCAAAAATATCGAATATCTGGGTTAGGATTTGAACCAGTGAAATCTGAGGAATTAACGGAATTTTCTGATACCGATACTTCTACCTTGAAAACAAAAACATAATAAGTGAATACATAAACAAATACACAGAGCAACAAAATACTCAGTAAAATATAAAACAAGATGGCTCTATTGGTTATAAGCATGTCCATTTTGTTGGATTTCACATTAACGTACTTGAATTCAATTATTTCTAAAAGTTGACAAGTAATTTTAAAAGTTTTAAATTTTTGTGTATTGCCGGGTTTTTCTTGAGCTTTATATTTAACACTTTTCAACGACTTCGTAGGTGACTCATAGCTATCGACAACATAAAACTCATCTGGAGCTATTATATTGATGCTTTCTGATATTTTCTTAAACTCAGAATTATAACTGCAATTTATCGTCAGAAGTTGATCATATTCAACTTGATTAGGTGGATCAAAAATTAATAGAAGTTCCAAGTTGAATTGAGGTGACTCAAAGAACATTATTGTTTCATAAAGTATAAGTATTGCAGTATTTTCTGTCGCGGAATTATAATAAACAACTATTTCTGATCCCAAATAATATTTAAGTTTATTATAAGGAAATTCAATGGAGAATATAAATTGTGACATGTTGCTTCTAATGAAAAACCAACCAAATTCGTCATGTGTATAATTTCGATCCGGTTCATAAGCCGTCCAAGGATATGCTGCAAAAATGCGTACATCGTCAATGTATAATTCAATAAAATTTAATACTAGGTTGGTCTCATAAGAATCATTTGTTTGTTTAAAAGTCGCTTTGCAAAATGAGAGCAAAGAATCTGGAAAGCAAACTGAATTTGTTCTGGTTACCCAACCATATGTGATAGCTATTATTGAAAGAGAAAATATCCACAAAATCATAATAAATATTCTCAGTTTCACAAATAAATAATCCAAATAAATATGATCATTCAATTAAATTCATCGGTATTCAACAATTTCAAATATTTTTAATATTTTATTTTATTTTCAAATTAATCAATAATATTCAATAACGTTGTTTATATCATTCATTAATGTCAAGTGTAAACTAAATATTTCAATAAATTGTATACACCATGTCAAAGTTTTTAATCTGGCGTGCATTTTATTTTCTGAGACATTTCTTTGTGCTAACATGATGTTTATTAAACTCAGTATACAAGAAAATCGCTGGCCGTACACCACCTCAATATGTCAATCAATTTGAATTAGAATTTTTATCAATATTTATGCAATCAAATATTTAAATCCATAAGAAAATGAGTCGACTATAGACTACCTCTATGAAATGTCATACTGAAGAAACATTTGAAAAATATTAACAATATATATACCTGTCATTTTGAGAATTTTTCCGTAGAAGAATACGAAAGATAAGGAATTTGATTATAAAATAAAACAAAAATCAAGCTCTACAATCAACTATTTGATTAAATTAAAATTAAGCATTATTAGAAAATTTACCATTATTTATTATTAAATTGATGGTGTTGTTAAAGATCCAAATTCAGAGTTAATGATGATAAATAATGTTACCTTAATACTTACTAATTTCCGTATTCATGATAACACAATAAAAGAATTATACTTTGGATGTATATATAATACAGACATATATATATATATATATATATATTATGAATTAACAGAAAGGTGTATTTTATGTATCTACAACGAAATTGGAAGCCATTGTTATGGTGATGATGAAGATAAAACACATGATGACACATTGCTTACAATTCGTCATTGGAGATGGATCAATATGATGTGATGATAATAATAACTAAATGTACAAAGAAGTGCGTTGATGTATCAGAAAAATGACGTGATGTTAGTTGATAATATAAGATTATAAATGATGTGTAAATGAAGTACATCCGTTAGCATCATAACGAACTTTGGAAGAAAATTGAAAAGCCCAGAAGAAACTCAATTAATTGGTAGAACATAAAAGCAGAAGTTTTGATTGATGACGGCTTTAGATAAGTAATTTGAGTTTGTCATTTTCCCAATTTTACATAATAAATTAATAAAGTAATTCTAGGATGTATACAGTGTCAAAATTGATTTGAGAAGAAAGACCTTAGGTGAGTCATCAACATTTCAAAGTCAGAGAAGATAATTTGAAGAAAAATCCATATGAATGTTTTTTCTTTAAAATCGAAATTAATAGACTGAAAACTATTACTGATAAAATTGTTCAAATCTCAAATGCTCAATAACCACAATGCAGATCAAAGTTAAGATCGCTTTTGGGTCTTACAAATTATTATATTAAATTTATCATGACCCATGCGAAGATAGCATCACTTCCGCATATTATAGTACTAAGCACTACAAGTATTTACCAACACAACCTTCAAATAAGAAATAATTTTTTAAATCACTTTCAGATTCCCCCTGAGATAGGTGAAAAAATAAAAAAATATACTGATTATTAAATGTTGCGAAATAATGATATTTATTAAATGTTAAAAAATAATCTAAATTTGCAATCTAAAAATGGCTACCAATAAAGCATAGAGGAATCGAGAAAAATTATTTAAAATAAAAATTTAGATTTATGTTTTAAATGTTTTTTTGGTGGTCCAAGATATTTTACAATTTTTCATACTTTGTATAATAAACTGGTTGATGATCGGTTACCATGAGCTCCACATATCAAAAAAACTCCAGTGCTCTTCATAAATAATTATTTATAACACGATAGAAAATGGAATATGGAGTTCAAACATGTTTTCAAAATTAAAATCGAATAAACATTCGATAAGTTGCACGAATTTAAAATTGAGAGTAAACTCATATTATAATTATCGAAACAAAATGTTCAAATACAGCCGATGGAATGTTGGTTAAAAGGTTTTCTTGATATTATTTATTGAAACTCCATTGAGTTTCGAAGCTAAAGGAATACGAAACGGATTTTAATTACACCAATAAATAAAAATAAATCAAAAAATTCCGGTGGCTTATAGCCACAATAAATAACGCCGATTTTATATTTTTAAATATTATCATTAATATTAATTAATAAATGAATTACTTACTATTATAAACAGATTATCATTATTTTTAAATACACTATATTTTTAAAACCTTTAACTATAATAATTCGAATATTATCCCTATTTAAATTTAATTACAGATTCGTGATCTACGACTTTTTCTTCATCAGATCAGTATGTTTTCCTTTAAAGTTTTATTTTATAGTGTTGAGGGTAGTTCCCAATTTAAATATCAACAACGCACTCAACTATAATTAACATAAACCTAAATATCAATCGCTCAAAAATATTTAAAATTTCATTCCGACAATGCACAAACCATTCCAGGAATACAAACCCCAATTTGATGATCAATACAACCAAATTCAATCCACCCAAAGTACATTCTATTTAACTGATCCATAAGACTGATTCCTAAAATTTTTGAATTGATTTGCATTTTTCTTTTACGTTGCTATTACCTTGGTGTTAAGAATATATTAATAATATTAGTTTATTATTATCCTGTGTATGTTTATGATTTTACTAATTATCATTTTGTATGGATACTGTCTTAATTCTT
>JBBMOY010464443.1:0-11799 GCA_037951405.1 Platydemus manokwari | reverse complement strand
ATAAATAACGAAAACAAATTTTACTTAATTTTTTAACAAATAAAAATTACTCAAGAATTGTTGTATAGTTATTTACTTAATATTTGCGAAGTAATATTTGCTAAGTACGAAATGATTATTTTTTAGAATTAAAATTATTTTTCATAAATAAAAGCTTCTAAATTATATTACTCATTTTATAAGATTTTCTGTCATACATTACTAAAAATTTATATTCAGAAATATTTTATATTTCCTAAATATATTCATAAGTATTATAATTGAAGAACTATAACATACTGTCTCATTTAGTATGACTATCAAGTTGGTATTATTTACTCAATTTATACCCTTGCATTAAATGAAAACAAACTTAGTAATTAAGATATAGAAATAGAAATTAATAGCTGAAAGTCATGTACTCTGATAAAGTGAAATTCAGAGCTTGTATATTAAAATTAGAAAACAAAATAAAAAAGTAATTCGATGATAAGTTTTGCTTTGTTTTCATTGGTTTACTAAATTGTGTAGTATATTTATTTATCCGATTCTTTGACATTATAACTTACTATTAATTATTGATTTTTAGATATCAACTGAAAGGTGTTTAAATACTGTTTGATATATATATATCACATTTTTGTCAATAGATTTGGTATCAGAAATAGGTGATCTTGAAATATTGGTGATCAGGGATTACTGATTTAAAAATTATTTCTGTAATTTGATTTGAGTTAATAGACAATTATTTGAATAGTGCACAAATGAATTTCTAATAAAATTCAAAAAGTAGGAATAATGCTAACTAAATTGTCATTCATTAAAACAATCATATATAGTAAAATCCTTGATGAAAAATATTTCATTCGTTAAAATAATTGTGTAAAACAAATTTTAGAATGAAAGATATTTAGGGTAATTTAAAATTTTAGAAAAAATATTGAAAAAGTAATGAGTATTATTCGAGGATAATTTCTCTCTTCTAATTATTAATCAATTCATATATATAGCATGACAGACAATTATTATGACCATAAAAACGGAATATTATGATATTATGATTCCTTTTTAAGAGCCAATGCATAAAAACCCAAGACAGTCAGAAGAATTAACCATATTCAGAGAAGTACTTTATTTGGAGAGCGAAACAGAGAATGATAAGCTGATCAGGGCCATTACCTTATTCGACAATAAAAAAGATAATCTTTTATATTCAAATTAAAATTCCAATTCAAATGCAAATCCGAAACCAAAACAGTCAATTTGTTGTGTGACTATTTGACTATCCAGCGAAAAAACATAAATATAGAAAAATAAAATGAATAATGAATGAAATAAAATGAGTAATATGATTAGCAGTACAAATATAAGTAAAATGTGATTAATCACCGGGTCAAAATCCCCAAATGTAAAAGCTATTTAAATTGATTCGAAAATCAGAATTTCGTCCATTTAAAAACCGATATAACGACAATTGGAAGGATGTCTAAAAATTTTATAACTTACACTGATGAGTTGTTTACAACATCACATAAACATCAACTATACCCAACAATAACATATCTTAGTATTTAAACCCGAACTTTACTTTAATTTTATTTGTGAAGTTGTTATGATAGTAAAAAGCAGTAATAATAACTTGTGGTTAATAATAATTTGTAAAGATTTATTTAAAGCTTCCAACATATTTAAAGCTAGCGATTTTAATGTTATAAATAGATAATAAAAAGAGAGGCGAAATAACAAAGACTAAAAATCAAATTAATTATAAATTTTATTACTAACAAAACACTCACTGTTTTCATGAAATAAAGTTGTGCGAGGCGAAAAATAAACTCAATATGGTAGATTACACAGGTGATCTTAATAAGAACTTATTGGGACTGATTCATATTCACCACTACAATACAATTACCAATTAAAAAATTATTACGATTTTGAATTTATCAATTTACGGAATTATCATATAATATCAACCCAGTTGAAATTACTTCGCCTAACATCATTTTATTTCGGAGAATCGTTAACCATTTGCAATAAATTATTAATTTATTTTGTTTAATATCACTAATACATCTCAAACTTAATTTTTAAAAATTTTAAAATTTTTATTCAATTTCGTTAAATTTGGATAATGTCATAGGTGGAAAAGTTATAATGTAATTTATTCAAAATATGAATGTACTAATTTCTATTGGTCATTAAAACCATTTCCGGTTATTGAAGAATCTAAGATATTGTATTGGTTGCATTTAGTTTTTAACACGTTGACGGACACTTGCGTCTATAACCGTCAAAGCGAAGTTCACTATAGCCGTCTAAAACGGAACGGTCTTTTTTGACATTGCGGCAAAATGTGCATTTATTGGCATACAAATAGAAGACTAGTGCCATGTTTTGGAAACAATTTTCTCGATTGACTTTTGTTTTCCATCTATTACACGACTTACAGCTAAAGTACGCCCATATAGTGTTAAATTTCGAACTTTATTTGTTCCTATTGTCCGTCAATGTGTTAACTAATATTTATCAATTTTTAATTAATTTACTTGCTGGAATAATTAATGTGAGATAAATTGATTTCGATTGCATTTATTATTGGATTAACAGTTTGAAATTAAAAAAAAAACCAGAATAAAAATTGAAAATACATTTCTTCTAATGACATCAAATTACATAAATTATTTAAAAAAAATTAAAATAGAACAGTTAAGTGCGTTGAAAAATAGTGCACTTCAACAATATTGTTCTAACAGATTTACATGAAAAGATAAAAACATTATCTAATAGTATTACAAAAAAAAACAATTTCTACAATTCTGAAACATTGAATAATGACATTTAAATCAGATCATTATTACATACAAAACAACTCGTTTTTCGATTTAATTACACGGCGAAATGTTACGCTGAAATAATTCCAAAAGATTATAGTTTTTTTTGTTTCCAATCTAATATTTAGAATAAATAACCAAAAATTAGCAACAAACAGAATAAACATAAAGAATTGTTACAAATTAAATATTAGGAAAATGAGTAGATTTATAAGGTTTATATAAACCCATTTTTGAATATGGAGCTGGAGATGGTGGATTGATGTTGTGATTATGGTTCAATAATGGTAAATAGTACGGCTAAAATAAAATATAAATTCATCAAATAATTTCTATATTAATTAAAAATAATATTAAGAATTGATAAATAATTGTAAATTATCCTCGGTACGGAGATTGCTAAGGTGAGCCATGCACTATGTTTTGACAAATTGCAGAGGCAGACCATAATATAGAAGTACAAAAACACACACAAACACAAGCACACACACATGCAGAAATGTGTGTGTAAAATTACATATTTTCTAGGTTTTGCGTTTCCACCATTTTTCATCGTATAATATTCTAATATAAGATTCCAATGGTCTTTTGATCACAGAACAATTATAGAAATAACGAAATATTTATAATTAAAAATCTAACGATGGTTTCATGGACCACTGAAAGACTAAATGCAGATGAGTATATTGAAAAAAGGATAAAAAACCTCTACAAAATTTTTTGTTCCAACGAAAAATCTATTCACTGTTCTCATTTAATATCTATCAGCACGCCATTTTCTATCAATGTCAACAGTTCGATCATCAAAAACTCATAATTTTGCTGATCAATAAATGCAATCTTTATAGCATAACAATTCGGTGAGTCTTTAGAATTTTACTATTAAACGACGATTTACTATTAAATGATTTTGAAACTTAGATGCCAACGTTTATAATGTCACACACATTCATATTAATAAAAAGATCTAGAATAATCAAATGAGAGATCTTTAATAATCTTTTGTAGGAAATACGATATTCAAAATATAAATACAAGGTCAAATTTATACAATTATTTTATTCAATCATTTTCTAAAGATTTCTCCATATATTGCTTTCAACCATATTTCTGAAGGAAAAAGAAGATAATAAAAACATACCGGGTATAAACCGTGACCAAAAACACCACCAGGAATCATTTTAGATTTCACAGATGGATCAACTCTTCTGTCTTTTGGAGGCACAACTTTATCTCTACGGCGAGCTTGTTTATCGACTCGATTAGGCCGTTCGGTAGCTTGTGAATCATCTTCGAAATCAGGATAGGAATCAAAATAGTCATGCTTTAATAATTGGTCACAAGTAAGCCGATCTTGAGGCTCCATTTGAAAACATTTTTGCATAAAGCTTATTTCTTTTGAAGATAAAGGAGGTCGAACAGTCGTGAATTTTTCTTCGAGGGGTTCCTAATAACACAAACAATTGTGAAAATATTGATTATTTAATATTAACGAACGAATCGAAATATTAATTTTCCGATAATAATAATATTATTATTATTATTATTATCAAGTGGATATTACTTACCTGAGTTTTCGATTCTGGCAAACTGATACCACGAAAAAATGAATTGCTCTGAAATATTTCTTTAAATCTTGGTAGTAAATCTCCTTAAAGAATAAAGAATTCGTAAATAAATCTAACTCATTTAAACATAATTAATTTGCTTAATATCAAAATAAGATTCTCTAAAGATCAAAGAATGAGATTAAAGTTTAGAAGGAAAATCACGATGAAAATTATGATAAATATTACAATAAAACAGTATTTGTTGTAAGATTGTCAAAAAGTTCACCACACATCAGTTGAAATATTTATATCTCATATCGAAATTTTATCATCTGTTTTCACTGCAAATCTGATGATTAAAGAATTTTCCAAATATTTTTCACGTAAACAATTTTATCGATGATAAAAATCTATGAAAGCTTGCTTGCTCAACCATCGGTAAAAAATCGAAGACAACTATATAGATTATTGATTTTTTTTAAAATTTAATAAAGGGACGGCAAATACAATAAAACGCGTAACACACGTTTTATTTCAATCAAGTATTTCCCAAAATCTATCACTGCATCCAAAGAATTGATTTCAACTAATTATCATAATACCATCCTTAGATTCCGCTTTGAAATAGTTTCCTGAATTAAGATTATATTTTTATTAAAATCCAAAGCAAGCGAAACAATGCGATAATCAAAACATTGAAGAACAAGAATGTTTTACTGCTATTTTAAAAACCATACATTATACACGAATTGAAAAGTCACGATATCAAATTATATTGAAATACAAATATTTAGACCAATTAGCTTGATTTTATTCAGAATTAAATCTATAAAAATTTTAATTCAATTGAAAATGATCACAATTACTAGTATTTGGATTAAATATCAATTCATCAAAATAATCGAATTTTAAAATAAAATCTTATAAATAAATCAAATGAAATGTGATAAATATCGATTAACTGATCCCGGATGTTTGAACCTTGTTGCTTGAATGACAGAAATGATTGATCATTGCATAATGTGAAAATAATAAATATAAATAAATAATCAGTAATTTTACCAAGTGTTTTAATTATTAAATAAATTTGATCCAAATCTGACATCCCTGGCCAAAGCGGTTGTCCTCTAAGCATTTCAGCAAACACACACCCTATCGCCCAAACATCAACTGGCGGTCCGTACTGTGTGTCACCTACTAACAGTTCTGGTGCTCTGTACCATCTTGTTGCAACATAATCAGTGTATTCATCGCCCGGACCTAAACGTAAGATAATATTTCTCACATTTTTATTTGTCATCACAACTATCATCATTTACTCAATATTCTGGCAAAACCGAAATCACACAGCTTTACTTGGCCTGATTTTGTCACCAATATATTTTCCGGTTTAACATCTCGATGAATACACTGGAAACAGAATTTTGTTGATTAAAAAATATCAGTGAGAAATCATTTTCAAATTAATAAATTTTAATAATACTTACATTGTGTTGATGACAAAATCTGATGGCTAGTAATAATTGATTGGTTATTTTGCATATCCGATCACGATCCAATCTACATAATAAGAAATCATTCTCGTTATCATGTGATATTTCAATAGAATATATTAGTTTACAATTTGAACATACATCATTTCCAATCATTACTCGACAATTTTATACAGTGGACGAAATCATCAAAAAACCAAACTATTTATTCAGGCACGTACTTGACAATGAAGACTCGAATTGCAGTTATAATAAAATAAACCAGATTTATATCAGTAATTCATATTCCTACATATAACATTTATATGGAATGGGACTGAAAAAAATCGTTTATGATGTTGATATTTTAATATATTCGAACCATATTCTGAAGGTTAACCACGAAAATATCTCTACTAATCTATGTCTAAACTAGTGGCGTATTTAAATTTTCCTACAGTATATCTTCCCTTCGAGATATTGAGCGGTATGATAATTCAATACAAAGTTATTCTAATGTTAAATTTATTTTGTTCAATTCATGGATATACTCTATAACGCGTTGAATTTACGTGTTATCCTGTAAAAAATAAACTTTTTAAAAATAATTAAAATTCTAAAAAAATATTCCATGAAAAATTATAAAAGAAATTCATTAGTGGTCTAGTTAAACTAAATAATAAGAATTAATAGATTGTTTCAGAACAATTTGTGTAAATGAATCAATTTAATATTGTGTGCCATGACATTATATAAAGCGTCCATTCTTGGCAAAAACTGCCAATTGGAATCCAGGTTTTGGTTATGTTCTTGAGTAGTCCGAGTATTAGTTTAATTACATCTGTTATTTTGTGAATCGTACTGATTAGTCCTGATAATAGAAATAAAATCTATAGCTTTCGGTTTTGGAATCAGTGATTATTCAGTTGTTAAGAAGTAGAATCCAACGATGTATATTTTAAAAAAAACATACATTTAACTGAATCCAGCTCTAAGTCACTATGATAATTTTTAAATGAGTTAAATTTTGTATAATTGTATTTAATTTGGTGTTATGACTTTCCAGTTCGTTTTCAATGCGTGCTGCATAAATCAATATTAGTCTACAATTCAAATTAGACTGACAACACTTTTAAATGCAAAAGTTCATTTGTTGTTTCAATTACTAAAAGACTACGAAATCGACTACTCCTAGGAATATTAATGAAAAATTAAGCTCATATTTATTCAGGGTTTTAAAAATAATTTCCAAATCACCGCAGATTCTTAAAGAAACCTCCCAGATAATTTCCTTCAGGCTTACTTCATTATTTATTTCTGAATTTCGATAAGACATTTTGAAATAATAAAAAATAATAATTTTTTAATGCAATTATCCATACATGTTATCTTCCCATTAAGCACCTGAAGAAATAGATCTAAGAAATTCTCCATTTGAATATCACATTTCAACTAATTTCATTTTTAAAATTATAAATGCAATTGGAATAATTTTGTCGGTAAAAATAAATCTAATATCAAAATTGTTTATCATCAATATTTTGTAACTTTTTTCAAGCTTGTTCTTCCAATAAAAACATATATGTTTGGCAAATTAAATAGATTCGTTTTACAATTTCATCTGAAGTGATGATTTTCTTTTGTATATGTAATTGTTATTTTATTTATTAATTGTGACAGATATTCATTTAGTCGTTCTTTAATAATTGAAATAGTAATTGCTGCTTATGAAGAAATTAATCGAATAAAGAAATTCCAAAACATAAATGTTATTTAATATGTTCAAAACAGATATATAATTAAATATTGAATTTATTAGTAAAGAATATATGAGAATATATATGTGTGTAATAATGTGATATAATTCATTTCATTTTCGATTAATTGGCGATATGTTACAAAGGACTATAGAAGTATTAATAAATACTACACCACGGAATACACGTTTTAGATTGATATTGCCCACGTATCAAATTCCAATAACTCCTATTATATTCAACCTGTCACTCAACGAAATCATCCAAGCACATCGATAAAATTAAAATACCAACATATAGTTCCCACAAAAAAACTAACCCATTTGGTTTCTGTTCAAGCTCATTTAATAGAGTATGATCGATATATTGGAATACCAAATGTAATCTCCTTTTCCGTTTGAAAACTTCTATCAAATTTACTAGATTCTCATGTTTCAATTGCTAGAGAACAATGTATTATTGCATTCAAATTATAATTATAAATATGAAATAATAATTATAAAATAACTAATTTATTGTTTTTAGGAATTATGATTGAATTATGTTTGGAAAAATATAATGATATTGATGAAGTGATAAAAATATATGCTGACACAAAATAAGAAAACAAGCCATCTGAGTTTGATACTAACACGCCACGGAATCAATGTATCATTACAAAGCAAATATTTATATTTATTTTATATAATTAATTTCATAAATCATCATCAACTCGAAATCATATCGGCCAAATTCCAGTATTAGTTTAAGACAAATATTCCTAAACTGCTATAACTGGGACTCATACTTGGTTTTAAACATTCCTTGTGAAATATCAAGTATCTGGAACATAAAATAAGTGAACTCAATTGAAATACCAATATAGAAATCAAAAATTTCTATTAATTTTTAATAATCATGGGACACTATTACTGTGAAGTCCCTAGGTTTCAGTGGGACTTGCGCCATTACTTAAATTTACACAACTTATTATCATTAGGTGTTATAATAATGAGTAGTAATAATCATCGAGTAATGTAATCGAGACTTGATATGTAGTCAGTTCTCTTGGTAGTAAAAGCAGAAAATAAATTTCCACGTAAACATGTTGCCGCAGAAGCCCTAACAAAATCTAGACTTCATTCTTGGACACCAATATATTCCCATAAGCTAAACCAACCAAAAAAGACAGTTATTTCTCTTTAAATTAAACTTTATAAATTCCATCCATAGGAACCCAAGATGGAACGCTCTAAATTCATTCATTGAACCCCTCTGGTTTGAATAAAAAGTATAGTAAGAGTATAAATAAGAATACAAATTTGAAAAGTAGAAGAAAAATTTGAATAACTACGTAAAGATTAAAGTAAACCATATAAAGCAGATATTACTATTATTATTATTATTAACATTGATATTGATATTTTTATTCGGTGAATTCATATTATCGTACACTCAGTCATGGTATCATATTAATAAACAAGAAAATAAATTTATCCAAATAAATCGATACTAAAAAAAACTTATCCAACTGTCGTGTTACATTATTACATTTCCAGAACGATTTCCTGTTCAGACAAAAGTCGGTTTGAATAAAAATATTCTTTATCGCCATTTTGATGGCGCCGTTTAATGATTTTGAGTTAAATAGAAATCTAATATAAAATGTGAGTTCGTTAATTTGAATTTGATTTGAATTTTGATAATGGCTTATGTCAATATATTGATACATTGAAAAATAAAAACTTTAGCTTATTATCGATAATATTAAATTAATTCAATCAATAAACAGTATCACTTGTTTTCGTATCATCAAAATTTTATTAATGTAGTTCTATCGTTCAGAATATGTTCTATCGTTGGTAAAAACATGTTATTGTTTTCATTAAAATATACTGACTTTCCGGTTAATTTGATTTTAGATATTGTTTTAAATTATAAACTGTTGATTAAGAATTATAAATAATAATTATAAACTCAATAGAAATGTAGGATGAAAATGAAAATAAAAGTTATGATAAATGGCATGAAAAAAATGTGACAAATTATCTAAAAATGACATTTTTATATTATAACTCACAGTCATATATCGTCAATGATAATACATTATTAATATATAAATGTTAATGTTTCTAAATAAATATATGATATATTTAATTGTTCATTTCCTTTCACAAATTTATATGTCATTATAAATCATTCCATTAAATAATTACCATTATATATAATCAATTTCTGTCGTTTAAAAATATAAAATAAAAATAATTGATTATTTTGTTATAATAAACACAATTGATTAAAATTATATTTTTCTCCTCATTATTGTCAGAATAATTGAACATTCATCTCAATTTAATTAATGATTCCAATGCCTATTAAGCATTTGTTGATTTTGTTGAAAATTACGTTAAAAACAAATGTCTAAAAATAACCGAGAAACATAGGAAATTTTTCCGTACGAATAAATTTGGAAACAATTTGACAAGAAAATTCACACACATTCATTGAAACCATTCTATTTAATATTAATAATAAAAACTAATGACAATTTTGAGTAGCTAATTTTAAATTAATATATTTTTGATCGATTTATGAATTGTAAATGTATCCTTATCTCTACGTCTTGGTATTTATTATCACAGTCTCCTCTGTTTTTAACACTTTCCTTAAAAAGAGAAACATCACGAGAAAACAATAAGTTTAAGATTTTATTCAATACCATTGAATCTACACGCTTCCTTCAATTTATTTATGCTCCCAGTATTTCCTGAAATTCAAATTATCAGAATAATTAATTAAAATTTCTTCTCAGTGCTCTTGTGCCCAATTAAAATATTCAGGTTTGACGCCAGTATCAAGATGAAAATAAAATTAATATCGTCTGTTATTAATGATGAAAAAATACAAGCACAACATAAATTTTATTTTAATTACTGAATTTTTCCTTCTGAAACTCGTTCTGAACATTTGAAAAATAATAGAATAATTTTAATAATTAGTCCTAGTTTCGAGATATCAAAAGTAAGAGTAATAGATAATTATAATTGAAAGAATAAAATTAAAGATATAAATATATATAATGGAAACTGAGCATCGATTTTAACTGTAACACAGATAAATATTCATGCTTCTATACTTTTCGGACGGTTGAATTCATCTTCTAGTTAAATGTCTTCAAAATTTGGATAAATATTGGAAAAATATTGAGATATAAGGAATTAATTATAATAATAATTCAGTGGTTTTGATAAGACAATTTTAGTGTTAAATAAACTTTTAAAGCACTTTTTAAAAATTTTATATTTGATCTGTTAAAAGGATATTCTAAAAATGTCCAATTGTAATTTGAAAGCCATAATTTTTTAGAATTTTCAATATATTATTTGATCTGTGAGAATAACTTCTTCAACTCACATTAAACTAAAGTAACATTTCTAATATGGTCTTAGAAATACGCGATATAATATATTGATTAATATTCATCTATAGCAAAATAAATAATTCAAAGACTTAAAACATAATAAAAAAATATTATAGTTTGATTACTATAAAGAATAGATTAACGACTTTGGTTATGGAAAAGTAACTTGGCTTGAAACATATAACTTCCATCAATTTATGAATAAATACATAGAATAAATAAACATGAATATTCCAGTTCATAATAGGATGGCGTTATTATTATAAAAAATTACATATATTATCAAATGATTTATATTTATATGAAGCAAGTAATGAACTATTAAACATAACAGAAAAATGATACTATTCTCAAATAATTGTTTAGTGCTTTAATCAGAAAGATCTGGTTTGTTTGTAAGATTTATTGAAGTGACATTTTATCAGTAAAGAATAATTATTCATACAAATAAGTTGTGAACATTTCTCACAATAAAAACTATCAACCTTTTGTTTGAAAACATTTGTAATAAATTAGATGTTAACGTAAAATGAACTGATTTTACTATTTGTCAGTCATTTTGATTGATTTCTGAAAATTTGTTTTAATATATTTATATATAATAAAATTTATTTTATTCAAAATTTCAATTAATTATATATAACCAATATCATTAATAATAAAATATTTGATAATATTAATAAAAAATAATAATAGTCCTAAATTAATAATAAATAAAAATAATTAATAGTAATAATAATAATGATAATAATAATAATGGTAATAATAATAATAATAATAATAATAATAATAATAATAATAATAATA
>JBBMOY010463333.1:0-11807 GCA_037951405.1 Platydemus manokwari | reverse complement strand
TTATTTATTTTAATCTTTTCTCTGCATCCCCACCATTCACCGAATTTTTACATAACAAAAATAAAACCAATTAAATAACATTGAATAATATTCAGTAATAAAAGCGTTACCAACATTAACACAATAGTCTATTAAAAGCAAAAATCAATAAAACCAATTAAATAATATTGAATAACATTCAGTAATAAAAGCGTTACCAACAATAACACAATAGTCTATTAAAAGCAAAAAAATCAAATCTGCTTTATTGTTATAATCAATTGTCAATTGTTTATTTTGGAGGATCTATTGGAGGATATATTGGCTTGCAGCAGCTCAGTCCATACTTTTAGGAAACATTCTAAGGCGAATATTTAGTGATTTATATGGTAATAATTTATATGGGGTTTTCACGTGTCGGCTCTATAGGGGATTTATTGCAGGGCATGAAATTTAAATGGGGTTTAGGGAGTTTTTATATAGTTTGTTTTGTTTGCTTTTTGGTTTGTTCTATGTGTGGTGCTATCCCAACAATATTACCAATTGAATAGATTATATAATTTCTTTTTTAAATAATTTTAATTTTTTATGTTCCATCTGGTCGAATCATAGTTAGTTAATAAGTTAATCAAACTTTAAACTACGACAAAAAATTGAAATAAATCTATCTCACGTTCATTATAAACATCTAGAATCATAAATCTTTTTAAAAGCTATACAGTTTAAATATTTAATAAATCGGAATAAATAAAACATGACAGACTAGTACAATTTACATCAATATTTAATTATCTTCGTGAGGATTAATAACTTAACACTTGCAAAGTTAAATTAAACTTCTATTTTTTTTAATCAGAATTAACAAATCATATTACAATCGAATTATCACTACCAGTAGGTAAATTATTATTTTGATTATTTGTTTAGACTTGTCTTTGGTCGCTAAGCAGTTTGAATGAAGAATTGGATCAGGTTTTGGATTACTTGGACCCGCGTGGAGGGCCTTTGGGTCATTGCTTTATTTATTTTTAAAACAAATTTTTAAATCAGTTTGTTTTGTGTTGTGATTACTAAAATTTCTGCATGGATATTTTATATGTAATGTATTTATTCACAAGCTTTTACAATGATTTTATAAAAGTATGGTTGGTGGGTTGGAGTATTGAAGTTAATAATAATTTTAGGTGTTTTCGGGAACCCGTTATCGGAAAGAATTATTATTATACTTGAAGATCTAGGCTCACCGCCGAACAAAATTAATACAACTCTCAACTGTCTTTTAAATTATAAGCTTGAATCATGAGGATGAATTGATATATTACTTATTTTTTGAGTACTCAAATCCCACAATTCAAATAAGGTGTAACATTCAATATTGTTAATGAAAATATCGGGAATCGACCCATTCTCGATTCAAGCTCAAATTTTTAATTCATCGAGTTAGTGTTTTTAAAAAATATTTTTAAAATTCCCTTTGTTCTACTGAATCAACAAAATCAATAATCACAATAGAAGATAATTTAAATCCAATGTATAAAAAATTTAAATTTAGCAATCTAAATCGGGAATTCATTTGGTTATTTATAGAATTATTCCTTTATTATTTATATTTGTTTACAAGTACATCACCTCCATACATCTTTATTCTTCTTTTAATCCATTAATGCAGTGCATATTTGTTGCATTAGTTATATTTACTTATCGAATGATTTAACAAGACTTGTTGGAGTCAGTTAATTAATTAAATGATATAACGCAAAGTCTACATATATAATAGAAACAAATAACATTCGATACTCACAACCTCCACACACTTGAAGAAAAACATATCGACTCTAACAAAAGTACTATCTCAATATATTCTCGGTAGGAATGTAGTCAACCACGTCCACTATCGACATTTCATCTAATATTAGAAAATAACCAACTCATTAATTATTAATTTTATATTCTAGATTAAAAATGACACTGTATAGATAATGAATGCAGGAAATCACTTAGTCAATAATATAATTATAAGAATTTTTTTCCCACGCTACACAACGATTACGACCGTAAATTAATACACAAGTAAATAAATTAAATAAGGCTTTTAGAGCAGTCTCATTGACTGTCATTAAGGTGCACAACATAATTCCTTGTCCCACGTCCATTTTTTGCACGTTGGAATTTTTTCTTTAGCGTTTGGTTATTGATTATATATTATTTCAAGAAATCTTGGTTTATTATTACACAGTTCAAGTTATACATCGAATTCAAACTCTAATTTACATTTGTTGTTGACTATTCAGCCTAATTGCTACTAATAACGATCATATCCCTACTGATCCTCAAACTGGTAACTTAATCACCTTAACAGTTTATAGGATAAAAGAAATCGAAGCAGAATCACAAATAAAATAATATATAATATAATATAAAATAACACATTTGCTAAACTTGATATTAATACCACCTCATATATCTAACAAATAACTTTGAGATTTAAAATGCATGGCTACAATGGATTCGATCGAGATATTAACATTTTGAGATTACTACTCTGGTCAACAATCCTTTCAATAGACCGCTACATACAAATAGCTACGTTATAAAATATATTTATCAATTATCGTAGAAGAACTTAATTTTTAAATTCATTTATTGCATAAATCACCACGAAATTATTGTTTTTGTTAAAATAATGATTTACAGCAAATAAAAATTAATTTTCTGTTTAATTTTTTGACACCATTACTTCTGGCATTATTTGTATACTTAGAATATTTTAAAACAATATAAATATTAAAGTAGTTTTCAAAAAAAATATAGTCAGTTTGATGCTTAAAATAAAGCTAAATTTTAATAGCAATATTTCATCATAAAAACAAATTTTAAATAAAAAAACTGTGTAACCCGGTCATTTAAGCAGGTAAGTGATTATTTTGTTATAGTTATCTTTTGCTGTTTTGTTTATTTACTCCCTAAACATCTTCAAAGCCTAGCACTATTTAAATCATTAAATACTCTGCACGAAATTTTAAGTTATTATTCAATGAAGATATTTTTGAAATCTGTTACCATTCTAAAAATGATCTAAATATTATAAACTTTTGTTTAGAATATCTATTGTCACTAGAAAAAATTGATAGATTCGCTTCTAATAAAATATGCTCTATCTTTGCTTATTATTTTATCGTTGCAATGAATTATTTGGAACACTAAATAAAATGACTACTTTTTCACTTAGCATTTTATCTTATTTAACAATCCGTCATAATTTAATCAGCAAATATTTATTATTTTTAAAAATATATATATGACTTAATAACAAGTTTTTAATTTAACTAAAAATGAAGTATTTAAGCTATGTACATACGGTTGGCTGTTAAGGACACTTAAAAATAAACTCCCGAACATAAACTAACACACTGAAATTCTACTTTTTCAGACATTTTTATTAATTCTCTTTATTTTAGGGTCTCAAAAATGGTTGTACAAATGACCTTACGAACATTAAGAAGATTTTTCTCCCTTATATAGTTATTCGAAAAACTCCGTACACAATAAGGGATTATATAAAAGCTACTCTATGATTTTAATCGGCTTTGAGATCCGTATATTAATTGTCAGGGTATAAAAGTATTCTAAAAAATTCAAATACAGTATAGGATATTTTAAATAGTTTTTTCAAAAAAAATTATTTGCAAATATTTAAAAATTCCGATCCGTATTTTAAAATGATAATTTCTTTATCTTGATTTTATTTATAACATTTAAAACTATTTTTATTAGTTAATAAAATGTTTCAACCTTTGCATAATCAATATTATGCTCCAATATCCACTTAGTAAGCAATGTTATAACATTTCAAAATTAGTAGAACCAAATTTTTCCACACTGATTTCAGAGGTATTGTTTGAAGAGATGGCAATACCTTACATTAATAAATTATTACCAAAACTTTCGTGTATGATTTCAAATTTCATATTTGAGCATTGAGAATTAAGTCTGAATTTGATTAAACATTAATCCAGGTTGATTAACCATTCGTTTTATGTTGAAATAATTATAATATTGTTCGTATATTGTTCAATTGATTAAAAAATTAAAGCTTACTTGCTACTAAATTACTTAATTAATGGAATTATTAAGCTTGATTTAAATTAAAGAAAAACTAATTTTCAATTGAATTTAAAAATTTGATAAAATAAATAGAATAAATATTATTTTTACATAATTGTGTTTATTTAAATTATCTTTAGTTAAATCACTGCTTTGTTGTAAAGGTTATTGAAAAAATGGCAACTCATTAATTTTATAAATAATAATAAAAATGAATAGAAAATTTGTATTTTCTTGTAATTATTAAAGCATTTTGAATGATTTTAAAAATTTATGAAAGACTAATTTTAGATTAATTCATGACACATTATTAAAATGTCTTCAGAAAATAAAACCAATATTACTAATATTCAACAATCTGCAGTTAAAAATAATGCTGATCAATTCGAAAATTCTAAAAAATCCATCATGACTTCAAGTGCAAAGGAATTTATACCGAAGCACAAAGCGAGCAGTGATAAATCAAATTCTAGTACTATTAAAAAAACTGAAAATATCGATATTTTACAGGATGACCAAAAAATTGGGGCAGATTATTTATATACCGATCAAGGATATGGAAGCCAATTTAGCTGTAGAAATATTAATGAATGTGCTTTAAATGAAAATGAAAATTGTCTTTCCGAAGATTTATATGCTACAAATTGTAACCAGACAACTCCCATCAGACCCAATAGTCTTAATATGAACACGTCAAATATATGCGAATCAAATGCTTATCAAACCGTAACATTGCAAAACCCACCGATTTATCCAATGGATCCGAACATTAATACATATTACGGCTGTATTGCGGGAAATCCCGAAACGATAAATTCTGTCAACTACATGACAAATCCAGTAATGACGACCGCATCGCCCGTTATCGTTCAGCATTCATCGACGCAGAACCTCAATTTGTATCAACAATTTCACAATTCCGGCGGTAGCAGTCCCCACAGTTACCAAAGCGTTTCACCACCTATTCTGAACAATTCCACCTTTACCGTGCCTAGTGGAAATAATGGATCAAATACAAGCATGGGTGAACATTTCGTTATGGTGCATGTTAATCTGGGCGAAACGTTTTCCATTCGAGTTGGCGATCAAATTCAAAATATTTCAGGTGATTTAATTTTTTAAGTTTTTTTTCTTAAATTTTTTTTTAATTAAAAATTTTATTGATTAATATTTATCAATGGAATATATGTTTGGTAACTGTTTTATCATTGTAAATGTTAAATATAATTGATAATAAATATAAAATTATAAACATGTTTTTTGATTATATATTGATTGATTATTTTGTGACAAGCAATTGATATTAGATAATGAGATAGATTTCAATTGAAAAATGATATTGATTCGATTGATCGAATATATTTTTTGTCAACGGTTTCTCAATTGGATAATTTGAATTGCCAACAATATACGATTTGCAATCCATTATTCACATTGGAAACATTTATTTGAAAGCCAACTTAAACGACAATCGGCTTCATAGTTTGAGTGTCAAAGAACATTTTATTGTCAATATCGATCAATTTGTTTTTCAAATAATAAGTTTTTCTGTCCATGTCCATTTGTCTTGAATTTTTCTGATAATTTAGTAATAATATTTAATAATTCTCATATTTAATGGTTTCTTTTATGTATATTTATTTTTTAAAGTTATAATAAATATTAATAATAATTAGAGTGTCTTACAATATATATGAATCACAATCGAATTTGGATTAATATATCATATCGTTTAACATCACTCTAAACAAAAATCAATCCCCCATTTACTAAAGACGATTGCCAATAATATCGCAATATATTTTCAATTTTCGTTTGAAGATGCGTGAATGTGTGTGGTTAAAATTGATTGACATGATTGATGGTAAAAATGTATAACCCGATTTGACATGCATTAGACAGATAAAAATAGATTGACAACTAAATATGAATGGCGGCAAAAATCCCATTTCCCGTTATTGATGGATCTAATGTGTATCATTGGTTGTATTTAGTTATTAACTAATTTGTATCAGTTTTTAGTAAACTTAGTTCATGTTTAATTTTTTCGAATGGACGAGATAATGTTAACCAAGTTCAGTTATACATTTTCCATTGCTTGAGCTAACGGGTTAAATCGATTAATTGATGTTATTATTTATGATTTCTTATAATAAAACCCCGATAAGCAAGTTTTCCACTTTATAATAAAGAGCGAAGGAAATAATAAGACAGCACAAAGAGACATTCATAATTCTGAACTGGTTGCTGGAAATCAAAGCCTTGATATATAAATATACTAACCTTGGAATCTGACTAGATCTGAAACAAATATTTAATTAGATTAAGTATTCTAATAAATAAAATTAATCGAATAGATATAATTGCCAAGCTTTCGATGCGGTTTTATTTTCTTAATTTTGATAAAATTTCCAAAATAATTTTGATAATTATAACAATTTGGTTTTCAAAATATTATTAAAATTAAAGATTTATATTTCAAAGAAACCGATAGACAATGAGATTCTTGATTGATTTTGAATTATGAAATCAGGACAAATTGTTTTCCAGCTTCATACATTAATATTGAAATCTGTATGAATGTTATGATATGTTTTAATTATCGCAATTATCATAATACTTCATTAACGTTTCTATCAATTATGGAACTATATAAACACTGTAATAAATCTCACCTATTTTCAACGAAGAGATTGGAATACTGGAATTTAATAGAGGAAATAAAATACATATCTGATTGATAAAGGGGACTTTTTTAGGTTGACGTTGAAATAAATATCAATGATTCATTATGAAAATTAAGGATTGCTTTTGTGGGATAAAATGAAGCTCGAAGAATATAAAGATAACAAAGTTTTCAATGGGATAAACCAGTTCTTACATTTTTGTTAAATTATTTCCCTAATTTTGTCACTAATTCTCTATTAAATATATCATTAGATGGTCTAAGAAGGCAAAAATCAATTTATTATTATTATTTCAATTATTTCGTAAACTGCAGTATTTTGAAATTTTGGAATTTTAACTCTATTTTTCCATTTGATTTGTTTTTCATGGCATTTAATTAAAAATGGACCATTTGATTAATTCAATATCGTTCATTTGTATGAAATAAAAGAAAATCATATTTCCCAGCAACGTCATTATTATTGTGATAATTATTTTATAATTTCAATTTAATGCTGGTCCATTTTTCTTAATGAATATTTATCCGGTGTATTAAAAATGCCCTGATTTTGAAAGAAAAAGTGGTCTAAAATTACTTTATAAAATTTCATAATTTTTCTACTATCAATTCAGGGAATATTCTTGTGATTTCTATTTCATTTATCGATTAAACAGAAAAAATAACGTTGTTAACTAAATGTCATTTGTAAAATCAGTCTATTAAATGACAAAAATTTACTATTTGGAAAAAAAATACTGAATGAGAGAAATGGATGATTATAAAAATAGTATAACATGAGTAGATAAAAAACAATAATAAATGAACTATTCAAATAATGTTTATTCTATGCCATTTGTTCGACGTTTAATAAGCAGCTTAAATTTATCTAATCATATGTCCAGGTATAATGGGATTATGTTTTGAGAGTAGATTGATAATTCCTACTGTAGTAGTGGCAGAGAGAAAATAGAAATTTATAAATAATTATATATATAGGGACCCAATTCACTAACGCCTACATGTTAGGGTGCTAACGTTTTTTGATGATAAACGTCTAAGTAGTAATCAACTCAGTTCCTCATTCTTCATACATAATATATAATTCATTGATACGTAAAGATGCAATCAAATTACGGATAATATTTTAAAAAAAGATAATGATGCAATAATATTGATGCATCATTAATAATATCAATTTTTCAATAATTAAACACAAAATCAATTCAATTGTCTTTGGTTGGGAAATCACAAAAAATCAGATTTTTGATCATTAAATGTTTATTCTGGATAGAAATATTGATACTGCTTTGATAGAATATAGGTTTTCTTGCAACTGAATAAGGAAATAGATTTGAGGTTTATTGGAGATAGACTTTGAAGTGTTTTGGTTCTGTAAGCTAGGATTTAGAAATGGATTTGTAATACATTAGCTGTAATTGTGTTCAGAATGATTTGACTGTCTTTAGGGGTAGGATTTGTTGAAAATATAGTTATCGATGTTATGTGTTTAGTATTTGCACAGAATATAATATAATATTCAGGACCTGCAACGGTAAGAATGGTATCAAACAGTGGTCCACCAACACCAATGCCAATGCAAGTACCACCGGGTCACATGGTTCAACAAATTGTAGATGAAAATGGCATTCTTACTCATGTGATTTTAAGTCCTTTACATCAGCCTACTCAATGCCTAGGGCCACATGTGCAACATATTCATTCTAGTAATCCTCAATCACAATTTTATGTCAGTTCATTTTGTTATATTTTTATGCAATATTTTTTGATTTTTTTCTGATAATTCATATTTAAAGATATATTTGAAATAATTAATCTCAGAACTGGTGCCATTCTGAGAATTTTAGATATGTCGTGTGGTTGACAGAAGTTTTCAGTAAATTTCAATTAAAATCATTACGATTGGTTTTGATAGATTTATGATATTAATTTGTCCTAAATAAAAATAATAATTAATTTACCGATATTTATTATTATTATTATTAGAATATTTTGATTGTTATAATTATTTGGTTTTATTTTCATAATATAAATGTTTTGATAATTAAATTGTAAAGAATATTTTGAAAACCATTTTTTATAATAATCGAATAAATCTTAAACAAACGACAATTAACAATCATTAAAATAATCTCAGTATTTTATTTTATAATTTTATTATATTAAAAAGGATTTTAATAGCCAATTTATGAATTCAGTTGTTTTAAGTGCCTCATATATATATTTTTTTATATTAATGCTTATCTGTTCTACTTTTAGAAATTTTCGATTACAATACACTCATAAAAATCTAACAGTTCCTAGATTTTGTTATTTTTTTGGTTAAATTTTCCAGTCTAACTGATTATATAGATAGAGTAGTATCTATACGGCAATTGTTCATGTTTTCTATCAAAAATCTGTGTGGTGTGATTATTTTTTTGGTTGGCAATGTTTTGATACGCATTTCTATTTGTAACGAGAATAATCATGTTTCCTTTGTAGAATTTTAAATAATTTTAAGTTTTATTTTGGAATTAATTTTATTTTGTTTTCAATGGAAAAAGATAACCATATTGTCCCCAACAAGTTCTTTACGAACTATCGCATGTTTTCTTAGCAAATTTATTATTGTCAGATTATTATTAATCTTATTTCAATTATTCTTAATGAGATGTAAACTACATATAAGCATTATTATTAATAATATATCTATTTATCTTTGTTTGGAGCAGTAGTTTTCAACCTTTTGGATGGAGAGGAACCCCACGGAAACATTCATCTGGCTCGAGGAACCCCTTTGCAATAATTTAATTATTTTATGCAGGAAACAACATTTAATTTTTAAAATGTAATAAAAGTATTTATGTTCACAGTTTTGAACATGTTTGTTGATGAAATGAAAACAAAATTGTACACGTTTGAATAGACTAAATTTATTCTTATCAAAAACTCAGTTGGAAATTTGAGCTTGGTGTTTCTTGAACAACTTTTTAAGATTCGGTCCTGTTTTTGACAGACACACTCGAAGTTCATCTTCCACAGACAGCAAATGAACTCGTTTCTTGTGTTTGATGGTTGTCAGAACTGAAAAATCAAATTCACGCAAATATGAGGTTGAAAATTGCACAAAAGTCGTAGCTCTTTCTGGGCGATTGCAGGATATTTGTTCGTTGTTCTCATTTAGAAATTGCAGAATCTCTGGAGTGTAGTGGCGGAACACTTGTTGAAAACCACTGGTTTGGAGTTTGTGGGAATATTAAGCTCATCAAATTTGAAGTGATAATAATAAAAAAAGATTAAAGTCCAATGATAATATTTCCGCTACTCTTTTATATTTTTGTTTATAATTATTAAAATTTGGTATATTTTGTAGACATCAAATCAAACAAATTCATCGATACCAATTTATTCAAATAATTATCCTCTTTATACAAACGGTACAAATATATCACAATCTGTTAATGTAAATAATCAGCTACCAAATGGTCAAGGGATTACTTGCGTTACCACTAATTCTGACGGTGCTAGACAAAGTCATGGAACACAAAGTACAGGTATAAAAAATATTTGTAAATACTAACATCGAAATCAAAAACAATTTATTTGTAATATCATTGTTTCCTGCACGAAAAATTAAAAGGAATGTTAAAGAAAATATTCTGGTTGTGAAATAATCGATGTTTTTTGTTCATTATTATTTTTTTTACCCAGAAAATTATACACATTTTTCTCCATTGTTATACAGAAAAATCAACACTTTCACGAATTGATCGATTATCCAAAGATAGAATACAAAACACTGACTATTCTGCATCGTCTCAAAACAATATACGATTTTCAGATTCTAAAAGTCGGCCACTGAAACATCGGACACATCAATATCATCATTCATCACAACTAGACGATTCAATTTATTATTCCAAAATTCGAAATAGTCACGTGGTACCAGCCAATAGTAGCGATGCAAATAAAACTCCAGCAACATCCAATGATTCTAGTTATAGTCATGTCAAATCGATAAACAATAGTAGTTCTAATAATTTCAGTCGTGATGACATCACTCATGACGCATATAGTGGATATACAACACATAATCACTATTCCAAATATCGTAAAAAGCGACCATATTCTAGTAAAGAGTTTTTTTACTATTTTACCTATTTTTATTTGTAACAAACATAAAACAACCAGATAGTGCATCAGCCAATTCAAAGCATCATTTTATACCCGATAAAAATTTATCTCCAACTTCGAGTGCAGATGAATCTGGAACGATATTAACAGACGAAGAAAAGAAAGCCATTAGTGACGTGCTGAATACCATTGAAAAACCAGAAGTAAATGATTGAAAATTTTCTTTAAATATTTATTGGTTGCTATTTCGTCTCAATTTAGTTTTTAAAATTTACGTAGGTGTAAGTTTCTAATTTTAGCAATCAATGTTATTGGAAATATAATAATAATCATAATAATAAAGTATGTAGATTTATTAGGTGAGAAACATAACAAATGAATTGCTTAATTGTTTTTTGCTGGCTATTTTCTATTCATAACTCATATATATTTGATTATTTATTGAAGTTCAAATATTTATTTGTTTCAGTAATATATGGGTATATATATATATATGTATACATAATTGTTTTCTAATCCTATTCGGGTGGGGGTCGATGTGGAATCTTTTATTAAAAACACTCAATTCGTCTCGAAACCCCATGTCACATGTGTATAATACTCTATAAATATCTATATTTACTTCTCTAATTCTACGAAAGCAAGACATGTAACGGGAAATGGTTTTTTGGAGGAAAAATTTAAATAATGTTATCGTACGGGAACACTGTTGTAGATACGCGTACCTATTAAGATTCTTTTGTCTCGCTCGAAACTAGTTGAACACAAGTGGCTCGTGATCCACTTAATATGTATACATCATGTAGTTTATCATAGATTTAGTTTTATTCATGATGTCAATTTGTTTGGTTTGTGGAAAGATAGATAGAGGAAATTTATTATTTCTGAATTCATATAATACTGATGTTTGTATGAAATATTA
>JBBMOY010462222.1:0-11807 GCA_037951405.1 Platydemus manokwari | reverse complement strand
TTAAATGATTTGGTAAAACAAAAACTTTAAACAACTAAAAAACATGAATAACTTTTGACTCAGCCTAATATATATATTTCACAATATTTCATGTCATAATATGGGTCTAAGAATTATTATTCCTTTAGAATTTTGTTAAGAAACCCACCTTTAAGAAATGAACCCTTGAAAAGATAATTACATCATTTAATTTATTCAATAAATTCAAATCCCATTTGATTGCTGATGTGCTGGATTCTCATAAAACTGTTAGTTGTTGATCTATTTCGCTTGAGTTGGTTTGATGAGATGATTTTTGATTTTATCTTTTCAATTCAATCCTGTCGAAACAGTTCTTCATTTCAAGAAATGATATATTTATCAAATTATCAATCACAAATACACATTATTCACTGTTGTCCATATTCTAACGACTTTCACGACTCACAGAGAATACAAGAAGTTGATTTTCGTGTTCAAAACAATAATTCTAGCTATTATGTTTGCTTAATGATTTTCTTTTATAATTGCAGTCCAAAATCACTACAAGTTTTTATCTGTTTGATAAACTAGTTGGACTGGATGTGTTACCCATTACAATGACACACACACCAAGGTATTTTCCAAAGATTTTCATGAAAAACCCATTTCAAGCGACAGTGAAACATTTTCATAAATCTAATCCAATCAATTTAGAAGTTCTCGTTTCAAACATTGTCTAACATTTATTCAAAATTGTTATCGGTTTTGTTTAAAAAATATCACTACAATGAAATGAGGCTGAGAGTTTCACCATTGTGTGGCATTATTTCAATCGATGCTTTGAACATGATGCCGATAACGCGCTATTTACCAGCGTCTACTTAGGATTTTTCACATCTCGTTTTTTGTCTAATTTTCACTTATATTTCTCAAATTGAGCGCATAGGTGAATTGTTGTCAGTCAGACCAGATGGTAAAATGATAAATTTCGATCGTGAATAAAATAATTTAATAAAATTGATGTAAATTTGGTAAAATTGTATTCAATCTTGGATAGGATTTTATGATTTATCAATTTATTTTTAGATTTGTCACAATGGGGCAGTGTGTGGTCAAAATGGTCTTGGCCGAGAGATGTGCGAGTGTCAATCTGGTTTCACTGGGCAAGCGTGTGATCAGGATATCAATGAGTGTAACCAAGGTGATCTGTGCGGTCTGCATGGGGTCTGTGTTAATGTATTTGGAGGATTCAAATGTGAATGTAATCAGAATTGGGTCGGCAGTAGTCAATGCTCATATCCGACGAATCATTGTTTGTTGAATCCATGTTCTAGCATAGGAACTGATCAATGCATTCCGTTAGTCGGTGGATTCAAATGCCGATGCAAGTTCGGAAATTTCGGAAAGAAATGCCAGTTTTCTGCAATTAGTTTTAAAGTGGACTCACTGCTTGAAATCGAAATGATGTCTTTTTCCAAAATTTCGTTCGAATTCTCAACGATCTTTAAAGATTCGTCTTTATTAACAGTTGTAGCATCACCATCTGTGACAATTCAAATCTCTATATCAGCCCAACATATTCGTTTAGCAATGACTAAAGATGGCAATCCAATATCTACTGATCGATTGAAAAGGGTTGTCTCGAATGGTAAATGGTGGAAGTTGGAATTATCGATAGAAACGAATAGTGTTACTTTATTGATAAAACCTTGCGGTGAATTAGATAGTTGTGAGGCGTCCAATTATATTTACAATCAAATTGAGCCACCCTCAGAGACATTGACCATTCGAGTCAACCTTCACAATCGCATACGGATAGTTATTGGAAATGTGAAACATTTAAAACTAACAGGACCGCGTTACTTTGTCGGATGTATTCGGAATTTACAGATGCAAAACACAACAAGAGTTAAAACGGAGTGGGTTTTTTGTCAATTTATATTTTTCAATTTAACCGACTAATGATCAGAGAAAAGCAACTCATTTATGACGGCTGTCCAAGATTTAAAAACAACGGTTTTCCGCCATGTTCAGATCAAACAATCAATTGCAATGGTGTTGGCGAATGTTTCGATGAATGGTTTGTAGAGAGATGCCGATGCCCCAGTGGCTACCAACCTCCACTTTGTTCACCGGGTTATTCTGCATTCACGATATCACCCAACACAGTCATATCATTCAGCAGAAGACTAGAATCACTAGCTACACCAAACAGAAGGATTAAAAGAGCTGTCTCTCAAGATAGTAGTAGCATTTCAGTCAAAATAAAAACTCTGGATTTGAACAGCATTCTTTTGATTGCCTTGAGTAGTCTTCACAGTTATACAGTCGTTAAGGTTTGTCTATTCGCTTGTTTCGTACACAAATTGGTCATCGATCATTTGTCAGGGCATCATTTTGTGCTGTTATGATATTACAATAATTTAATCTCTATTTTATTGTTTCAGATTGAGGATGGGTTCATCAAAGTGCTTGATAAATACGCTGGCACATCACAAAACATAATCAATAAAGCAGTATCAGTTAATGATAATAAAATTCATACAATTACAATAACTCGACATACCACCGGAACGGTGAGTGTCATTGTAGATCACATTGCAGCTCAATTCAATTGGTTGCAATCTCATGACATCATTGGTCATTCCGTCCATACATTGTATTTAGCAGGTGTTCCTCAACATATAAAAGTAGAATATTTCGTAAACATACCAAGTGAGAATATTTTGATTCAAATTTTCTGTAAATAAGATTGGAAATTCAGATTTTTCTGGATGTATTTCGGATGTCAAATTCAATAATGTATCGATGCCTTTGAATGGGCTGACAGACACGTTCAATGTTTCCATTTTACAAGGATCATTATCAAGTGGGTGTTCATCAGATGTGTGTCTGCAACCCGGTATATGTGACAAGTATCAGAAATGCCAAGAGGTTCAGGATGTACCTCATGGAGAGTGGGGTCAATTTGTTTGTATTGACGATTGTAAGAAATATTTGGCTTTCTGTGAAATTTCTTACCATTCTGGTTTGTAGCAAAACGTCGTTTACTTTCCATTATACTACCAATAGTGATTAGTGTTCTCCTCTGTACGATTCTGATTATTATGATAATTATTATCATGAGACAGCGAACCCGAAAGCTTAATCCCAAAACATCGGTAGATCAGTTAGATGGAATTACTTTACCCTTAACGAAAAGGTCTCTTATTTGTTTGTCGAGATAACCCACTTTTATATATGTGTAGGAAATACAAAGACCGGTATGTATCGAATGAACATTTCGATCGAATTTCAAAACTTAAAAGCAAAACCTCAAGGTCTACGATCTCCAATACATTGCTGATGCAGGTATGGCGGATAATATTTCTATTCTATCTTTATTTCTCTCTCTCTCTTCATAGGATCTTGATAAAGGGATGTCTCATCCGGATCTCATTCGAAGTCACGATATCATGTTTCAACCCGAAAATAAATGGAATAAATCTTATTTCGAACCTTTGTTTTATCAGGATCCAACTACTCACAATCCGTATTTGTCTTCAGCTAATGTAAAAATTAAAAGATATAAAAATATAAGAAAAACACCACCAAATAAAGAGAGAAATTTAAATAATTTTAACAACTCTACCGACGATTCATTGGTTTACCAATGCTCACATCCAGGTGATTATGAAGCTGTAGGTAGTAACATTTCGTCAAACACAAGTCAAGTATATGGTTTTAGTTTTCAATAGCATATAAGTAATGTAATTTAGGATGTCTTAGATCAACCGAAATTTCCATTCGCATATAAGTTTCAAACCCAAGGAATGAAACGAGATCATTTGAGTGAAAGATATGTTGTATCTGAATCCAATGTTCCTAGGAATTTCGATAACCGACAATCGTCATCTTCATCATCAACTAATTCCCATTTATATCCTCTAAAATTGGCTACCAATAGAAGAATGCCATTTTTAGAGCAGAGAAAAATCGATGACGTTTTTTCCAATACAGAAAGCAACTTAACGATATCACCAAAAATTGGAAGAAGCCTTAATTCTCTCAGCAGTATCAGTAGCAGCAGCACTAGTGCCAACAGTCAAGACGTGTTCACTCGAACGAACAGCAGCAGCAGTATTCCAAGCAATAGAAAAAACGTTGTTCATAATACGATAAACTGTTGGAAAAATATTCAACGAGCTCTTCCTCCACCTCCACCAGCAGAAGAGCAGTACGAATATGCCGATATGAAAATCAATTGATCTGGATTTGTTCGACATGATCTCGATATTAATGTATGAACATGTTGTGTAAATATTTCGAAAAGATGTTTTAATAAAATTGATATTCATTTACAGCTATCCCTTTGTAACAATTTTTATGAATTTTCCCAAGCCCGTTAGTGATGACTCTGTAATTAAATTAGGCCTTTGGATTATTTAATAAATCCTATCGTTACCTTCCAAATAACTGTGGCCAATTAACATAATATTTTCAAATCAGTGGATTAATTTCGATTTCAATCCGTCATTTAGATGATTTTCAATTTTCACTGAAATTGAATTGAGTGTCCCCCCGCACTTTCGATTTATTCACTTGATCAAGGGGGTGTGGGAGATCGATTTAAACGATCGATTTATATTTAACATTCTTCAATTTTAGTGATTCTTTATATAAATATACACATATCTATCCAATACATTGATTTTTACGCATCATTAACTATTAACTTCTTTTGTTGATGAGCTTGTTTTGGCTGTAACAATGACCAATTACATACCAATAACTATTGTATTCATATCTCTTATAGATGCTATAACAATGATCATGATTGACTTGATTTCCTTTGGTTTTCTTTGGTTCAATTGTCATGGTAAATGATTCAGTATTTGACTACTGCTGAATAGATCAATAAAGCAATTATTAGAGGTATTTGCAATACCAGCGATTAAAATGAAGTACAATTTCTATCACAATCATGTTATAAATCGATTTGTATATCCTCTATTAGAAGATACATATTGATTGAAAAATCCATGAGAATACAATCGAGTTTATACTTATCGGTTCACATGCTTTATACACTTGACTGATACTACACTGGGCAACAATAATTGCCTGCATGCAGATGAGTTATTTGTTCCTTACCAGCGCCCCTCACCCTTTGATGCAGGTTCAGTATTTGTAGTGAATTTTGTTTAATGCCGAGAATGAATTTCTCGTATTATTTTTCTCGTGATGATAGAATCTAGTTTCAAATTTCATTCATTGCCTTTCCCAGTTCTAAGAGGATTAGGCTCCATTTTGAGATGAGTCTTACTCAATAATAGAAATTGATTTATTTTTCTGTTCTTCCTTTTCTTTTGGGAATTTCGATTATGGAGGCTTATTTTATAATTTGTTTCTTGTTTATCATTGATAGATTGATAATTTTACATTTGATTTTTAATTTGTTTCATGGTGCCAGAAATCATTGATTCAATCAAACGTTTCATCAATTATTCACAAAACGATTTGTTTAAATATTTTCGCGAAATTTTTCAATTTTTCAAATCTGAGCATTTCTAATGATGGCTGCTTTGTTTATAATAATTGTTGAAACCATTTTAATAAAAATTTCGTTTTATAAGTAAGAGCTAAATCAATATTTCGAGATTATTGAAAGCACATTTTATTGATAAATCAATTAAATATCAGAATCAAAAGTTCAGAGTTTTATGAATCGACATTCCTATTTGTCAAATCAAATTCTACTCTTCATCTTATAAAATTATTTGAAAGATCCGCTTTGAAATTTTCTATTTTTTATGCTTATCGTATAAAGGAGGATTCCTGTTGTTGTTTATATCGTGGAGTCCCTGCCGAGAAAAGATCATTATAAGAAATGAACTCACAATTATTGTTTATGATGTTTTTCAATAACATTTGATCTAAGCATTTGATCTTGCAAAACGAAATCTTTTGAGTTGACCCGTATCGTCATTATATCTAGATTTGTTATCCTCGCCAGATAATTGAACAAAACTTTTAGCCTAGTAATTTCATTACATAGGTGGTAAGCTAATTTGCGAATGTCGAGAATTGATTATCAGGGATGGTGCGACCTTTCTAAATTTGAAGACCATGGAAACTTATCATCGGAATACCGTCAAAATCATTATCTTGGTGACGAATCTTGATTGTCTGCTTATGTATCAGTGTATGATTATTGTTTTATGCCTTACCGAGATAGATATACATCGCATCCGAAATTTTTTTGCATTATTTTAGTTGGAATACTCCTTTGATGAGACTCAACTAGAAGCTTCATTGATTCACATTATCGAAAACGAAAAAGATCCTATGGCATTGTGCTAAGTTGACTGAAGCAAGTAGCAACTCTGTTTTCTAATGCTCCAATCTTATTTTGAAGGTTATTGTCTCTTCATTTCGAACTTGGTAGATCAAGAAATTCCCGAACTGCATATGTAAATCCTTAAGTCACTGAACCATGGAAGTATTGTATTGAAATATTGTAGAATATTTGATCGTCAATGAACCTTTTGGTATTTGGTGCATTCACTGGCCTTCATATATTTTTCCTTATTAAGTTTTTTAGGTTTTGAGCATTAGACTGGTTTCGTTTGTGATTCTCACGAGTATTTATAACTTAATTTTCTTTTGGGGAATTTGAAAATCTTTACCTTATTTTCAGTATGGTTGTCATTTTTCTGAAGCGGAATGGATTCGAATACAGGACAAGTAGAAGGTTTTCTTATATCAAATAGTGCAAGATCATTTTCTGCTTTACCTGGACTTGAAAGATAAGTAATGATTTCAAGAACAGCATTCTGAGCCCCTTTGTTGAAAACTATTGAAGATCTTGTTGACACTGTGGAATATCTGATAATATTATTGATATTGTGAGTAGATCCTTCAATCACATTTCAAACAACAATAGCCTGATTGAATCTGAACATATTTTCAACATTTTTCATTGCGAAAACCTTTTTTTGAAAATTGAGAATATTTTTGTGTCAATCCATTTACAAATATAGAGCATACTTGACCAACTGATATATTATGTGTAAATATTAGGTCTCGTCATTAGGAAATCTTTCAAAACTTTTTCTCAAATGAATCAACTTCTTGGAGCCACAGATTTGAGAATAGAATTTCATTTTATCAGAATATCATTAAAGATGTCAGAAGAATTATTCTGTGTATAGACCAATCTTTTGTTAACATATTTCCACGATCTTCGTCTGTATTTTTTCAGTTTTAATAATTTCATTCCTTTATAATAGATGTGAAATACTTCATCGACAATAAAATTAATGAGTTGGGATTCGTAGCTAATTAAACTTAAATCTTTATCAACTTTTTCGTGAGAGAAGGCCTAAAGGTCTTAGTAGAAGTCAGGAACATCAGAATCGCATCTTTCAAGTTCTTTACTAATTATATGAAAGAAACCCTCATGAAATCTGATATTCTCTCTGAAAAATTTATTTTCAAATCTTAGAATTTCAATCAGATGGCACTTTCTCTTCTGAAACGCTATGATGAAGTAAAATAAATTCATTAATCTGTGGATTCTCCTTAATTAGATTCTTTTCTTAATTTTCGAGAAATGGCGGGTATTTTATTGTTGTTTTCTTCAACTTGTTTTAGAAAAACCAAGCGATCTTCAATAAACTGAGCTTTTAATGGACTAGAAGGCTGTGAAAAATGTTATATTTTTGTACTTTATTGAGGCCTTCATTCAATATTTCATTTCTATCCTGAATGGTGTTTGATGAATGGTGCTCTGATGAAATTTTGGAATTTTTCAAATAAACTTTGTTGATATTTGACGGATTTCCCAATAATTGTCAGAAAACACGACTTATCTAAGAGTATATTGATTTTAAATTGTGATGGTTGATGGAATGTACATTTGAGAGCTAAGGTCTGCAACTAACTAAAATCGAGATTATCTGGCAATATACTTGGTGAGTGATTGGGTTGATTTTCCAAATGATATCTATTAGTTTTTCATCATTTAGAAATTTTGATAACATGGTTGATAGATCATATTGTGATCGATTAGAGATCTGATCAAAAGGTCTTTGAATTGATGGGAGACATTCCTTTCGCGATTGATATTCTGCGTCAGTGAGCTCTCAATATCTTTGATTTTTGACACTTGATATGAGATTTTCATCAATAGTTTTGATGTTTTTGAGCTTTATTGGTCTTGTCCATCTATGGAGAATCTAGCTGATCAGGTTTGTTTTCAGTTGGTCTTTCATTCTGTATTTCCAAATTAGTAACTCCTTTTTCATTTCTGAAAGAAATGATAGGATTATTGACTTTATTGTTTAGAGATACAATTCCAGCTAGTTCAAGATCAATGCATGTTGATATTTTATTATTCTAAACACGATCCAGGTTCCTCTTGCTAAATATAACAAAATCATAAAAATTTAAATAATTTTCTATCTTTTTGAAAGATTTGAGTTTTATTTGTTGGCTTTACTCTCAAAGATTCACTCATTTCATTTGACGATAACATTTTCAGATATGAGACTTTAGAGGGAAATTGAGAAATTATTTAACTCAGAGGTGGCCAACTTTTGTGTACGTAAGATCGACTTTTCATTTGAATAACATCTCACGTGATCGACTAAAATTGGCTTCAAGATTGACCAGTTGATCGCGATCGACCGGTTGGCCACCCCTGATTTATCTGATCCAATCGGAGTATTAGCAGATGGAAAATTCACTAATTTGTCCTTATCACGCAAAACCAAGTAAGGTAAAGACAGTTATGCTATTGAAACAACCTGAATAAAGTTAATCGCCCAAGATTTAACAATTCCCAGCGAAAATGGCAGAGAATTGAGAAGAAAAAATATGTAAGCATTCGTCTTACGAGTCGGCACAAAAGAAGTACCAAAATCGACACAACATTGTAGAGACCAGTTTAAATTATCGAATCACACAAAAATTTGGAGTACTGAAATTCAGAAACAAAATTTACGATTATTTTCAATTTTAAGAAATTAAATTTGGATTATTAAAGTTACAGTAAGCCATTGATTTACAACACCCAAACAAGGATCATTATTCGGAGATGTAAATCTCAAATACCAAACACTAAATAACGATTGTCACCAGTATGTCGTGGATTGTCAATACTAATCTAAATATATTACAGTGTTGAAGTCATTATCGATTATTGTTTTATTATTACAGTATTATTTTGATGATATTTAAGGTGTTACATATATCTAGATATATTTTCCCACTTTCATTTTGTTTTCAAAGGTGGATTGAATGTTATTTAATAAATCACTATTAGATCAATTAATCTTGTGAGGAACGCAGTCTAAATTTTGGTGTCTTTTGTAGATAGTTAATTGCATATCTTAATATCTTCACGAACTACGCTTATAACGTTGGAGCTTAACAGTTCACATCTCGACATGCGTAATATTATTTATTGAATTTATATAAAATCCCAAATACTTTGTGAATGACAAAAAACTTTACCAATCGGTATTAGAGCATCATAGTTTTGATGGAGTTCAATGACAATCCAATGCAAAAGAAATTATTAAACACAGCAAACTGATAATGATCCAACAATGATTGTGTATTGATTATGTATGGATTGTGTATTGTGTATTGATGAATAAAATTATCGAATAAATTTTTGCAACAGTTTGAATATACATTGCTATTACTATTATTAATAATATGACGTTACTAAGTAATATTTATAAAATAGTTTTATCATTTCAAGAAAGAAAACCCAATTAAAATATACTAGCTAGTTAAACATAAATTTAATCATAGAGTATTTCTCTGCTATAGTAAATTTATTTAGAGAGAACATTCTCTGAATTAATAAATACTTGCCTAAAAATATATGTTAGACATAAAATAAATATTCACAGGAAATATTTACGAGTAACTCGTGGATGCCTTTATAAGGCAGTAGTGACAGTCATTGATTGGACCTTTTAGGAAAATCTAAGAAACAATATTAGCTAATCTATTATTCACTAATTTTATTTGAAGGAAGAAGATTCCGTGGTGGTGGTCAAGAATTTGTTTATATCCAGTTTTCAAAACTGGAAGAACGAGTCCAGTAAGCATTTATTACAATTTAAAATCACATTCTGAAACAAAATATTTCCATTTGCCGACCTATGTCTTAATCTTGAAACAGTTTTGTTCCAATAGAACGAAGGAGTCTCATTAACCATAATCTTCTCTAGAATCGATAAGGTTAAAATCAATTTTTGTTGTATGTTACGTTCGGGTCTTGTTGATTTATTAAACCTATTGTTATTTGATACCACTACTGTCTTAATCAGTATCTATGAGCTCTTGATTAAGGCAACAGGTGTAATCTCCCTTATGTTGATGTTGTATGAAAACAATAGGTGTGCCAGTAGTGATATATTTTAATCAGTCTCAAATTGTTTAAACCCATAAACCTATTGAAGCTATTAACTATGTTAATACCAATGAAAATGAATAATAATTTTATGATCCCTATATGAATGATAACTAAAATTTGCTACTATAAATATTTATTATAAATATTTATAAACAACAAAACAAAGCCGATTAACAATAATAAAATAAAAATTACAAATGAATCTTAAAACTACACTATACATCAACCTCTACTTATAATGGACCTTATAACTCCTGGATAAAGTACTGGATAACTACTACTCTCGGAGAAAAATCAATTACCTTCAAGATTTTTGAGAATCAAACTCGATAATAGGAAATAAGCGATACAATATATAATGAATCAGTACTTTAGACGAATGGATCTTACTTTGGGGTCTTCCAGTAAGATACTAGGCATATAAAAACCCGTCCTTCTGCATTGAATGGTCTTCTATCGTGTGTTGAATTATGAAACTTGACTTCAGTAATGGAATAATTGAGATTGTGAAAACTATGGCAGTTTTAATTGTGACTGCTGCTTTATATTTAATGCCAGTGAATTTATTATTTTATCGATAGAATTCATTCACTGGGGAGAGAAATTCTCTCTGAATAGATTTATTAGGCAGGGAAAATATCTCTCGATTAAATTCAATCGAGCTACTATTTTATTCTGTAACAGAATTTACATGCGCGATAATAGATGGCAATTTATTTGTCAATATTAAAGGACGATATCTTATTACTTGTTAATATTTTACAAATTAATTTATTATTTTAGGGAATTTCGATGGATTTGCTCTAGGTGGGTTTCTGATTGGGTATTCCCATCAGTGTTTATTGAAACTGTGTGCACCAAGCATTTGGCGGTTATTTTCATGTTTTTCGTAGACATTTTGGATCTTTTTGTGACCTATCTAACCCTGGTGATAATAATTTTAGGGTACAAAAATCTTTAAGGCAAACAACTTTAGTGATAAATATGGATAATAAGGACAATAAGAATATAAATGGATTTAAAGTCAAATTATAAATTATATTATTGTTGCCTTGCCTATTATCTTCACGTAATAATGTTGTGCAAAGCGAAGAATAAGTATATAAGGTAGATTACAGCTACGGCCATAATAAGAATTCACCGAGACTGATTAAATCGACAATGATAACAAATATAAGAAAATCAATATTCAATATCAACATACACCTAGTATCATGCCAATGGTTTTACAAATTCCTATATTTTGAAAACCTCAACATTTACAAAGATTGGAATATTATTGTCGATTTTAACATTCTGCGCGATAATTGTGATAGATATTCTTTCTAACAATTAGAAATATACAATAAGGCTGTTGCAATTCTTCGAGATGTGTAAATATTATGTAAATGTGAAACAGATATTTTCAGAGCTACTGATATTTGATAATAAC
>JBBMOY010461111.1:0-11807 GCA_037951405.1 Platydemus manokwari | reverse complement strand
ATTAAAAAGGAAAAGGTCAATTAAGGAGTTAATTAGACAGAAGGTAATTGAATCATACCGTTACATAAAAATGGCTATAGTGCCGATTAAAATACATAACATGTGCATAAAATGATGGCTACAACGTCGAATAAAATAACTGTCAATACAATAATAGCTACAACGCCGGATAAACTAGTCGCTACAAGGCAAGATGAAGATAAGAGTTTGGCTACAACGCCGGATAATGTCTGTACATTGTCATTGATTCACTTGCGCTTGTCTTCTTCACTTCTCTGGGCATTTTCCAGATCGGCATTTCGATACGTCTCTAGATGCTGGTTGCCATTTAGGTTGATGTAGAGGATGCCCATGACATAGTGTCGAGATCCCTCTACACGAATTATTTAGTGTGTGTGGACAGGAGAGTTTGTAGAATTTTTGAATTTTGACATTGCAAAACTGTCACTGGGTCGTGAGCGTTTCGGTTCCTTTTCTGGATTTTCCACAGATTTCTTTTTCTTGGTTTTTGGCAGCGGGATTTTGAACTTTTTTTTCCATTGGTGTGCGGCGGTCTCTTTCATCTGCCGTTTGGTCAATCTGCTCTTCTAGGGCGATTATGGTGAGAATACCTTCTTCGGAGGTGCTAGACATTGGTCTTAGCTGTAGTTTCTGGCTCGATTTGGGTTTTTGTCTTATCTGAGGGCTAGATTTCTAACTCGTGCTCTGACTTGGTTTGGGCACTGACGGCCATGCGAACGATTTTTCTTTGGAGGCTTCCTTTTCTTGAACTCTTTTTGTGGTTTCGAGAATGGATGGGTTGACCCATTTTTCATTGAGTTCCTGGTAAAGGGCGCGAATGATTTCTACGTTGCGTTGGATTACCCGAAAGGTGCGACTTTCTTTGGGTTGAAAGTTGGGCAGTATTTTTTGCTTAATGTGTTTCAACTTGATTGGGTTCCTTGGATCGAGATTATATTCGGTAAGGCATTCAGCTTTGGCAAGGTCCTTTATGCATACTATCTCCTTGTGGGGAATATCAAGGGTTTTTCCGATGTCGTAGACTTGATGTCCCACGACGATATGCTGATTAAAGATACGCATATCTCGTTTCTACAGGCTTGTTCGTCCCATTGTCCCACTAGATCTTCTTCTTTGACATGATCTTCACCTTCGTTGTGAAAATGTCGGACGTAATGTCTCGGAGTGACTTTAGAGCGAAGAATTGGCTCCCCTAGATGGTTTTTTACGATGATGGCTTGCACAGCCTTCTGTGATTCCTTTGCTGGGAGTGCGTGACGACTCCTAATAATCGAGCTGCGATGAATCTCATTCGTGCGGGATGATCTGCGAGTTGAAGTACGAACGAAAGATAAATAATTTTCGATTTCGGGTGGCACTGCAGTCTTAAAAATCATCTCTGATGGTTGAGGTCCTTCTTCTTCCTCATCTCTACCGTATTCCATGACTACCGTGGTGGGTGCTTTTGCAGCTTCTATCATGATACGGTTGATCCGTTTATTTCACATTAGGATCTCGAGAGCGGGGCTGGCTTGTAGAGAATTGGCTCATCGATACCGAAGACAAGTATTTGCTGGGTTGTAGCAGTTATCCAGGTACGTGGATACTGATCGGCTTGAGAGCTTCCTGGTATGATTTTGGTGAGGAGAGCTCTTGTTTGGGTTTCTATGTAGGCAGCTACAGATTCGCGTGGTCCTCGGAAAGCGAATTTGAGTTTATTCGGCAGGAGTACATGAGAATGGTACCTTCGGTGTCTGCAGTTCTGTCGGCGAACTTCGACCATTGTTTCATGCCATGCATTTGCAGTCATTGAATCGGGAGGATGGGCTGAGGCCCAATACTGACTGGATATTGTATGATGGAATATACTTTCCGATTGTAATCCATATCTGAATAAAGTGAATTAATAATCATAGCTGAATGATACCTATAGTATACACAGCTACTGATTTCATATAGTAATACGATATATATGTATATATAAATAACGATAGTGATTTTAGGGCGGTTCTGTAATTGTCATAACGTCGTACTACTGAAGTACGTTAGGGGTGGTAGGTAATGTCGATATACTTGTACCTTGTGCCTTGTTAGTAGACATGCTCCAATCGGAAATAGAATGGAGGCTACAGATGCCGTTGCTATTCCAGCTATGATGGCTATCTTTACAAAGATGCTCATAGTCCGAGTAGGATGTTCGGTGACTTCTTGTTCCGTTGTTCTGTTCTCTTTGGACATGTACTGTAACGTCGTTATCATCCCATGCAATTGTCCAAAATGGTCGTATTAAAGGAGAATGGCACGCTCCTCCTTGAGCTATTGTGATTAGGCTCAAAACAGTGAGTGTTATCAGTTGTGATTGTAATGGGTTACGATGTCCCGTTTGTGATGTGACTTTCTCTTCTTCGTACCGTTTACATCGGTTCACATTGGTTCTGCATTTTTGTTTTTCGACGCTCGAATCACCACATTAGTATCGGTTACCTTTTCCACTGTAAATGGTCCTTTGAATGGACGGGCTAATTTCGAGGATAGTTCCTTTTTGCATGCTTTTTGCTTTAACACGACCTGATCTCCTACTTTGAGTGAGTGCTCCTTTGTTCCTTGGTCATATCTGTCCTTTGATTGCTTTTGTTGATGCTTCGTATACAGCTGAGCTTTTGGCCATGCTCGAGTTACCCTTTTGTTCATTACGGTAACGTAATCTTCCTCTTCCATGTATTGTTCTAATGTTTGTTCAATTTCTAAGTCAACAGGCATGTTGCTATTTCGTGCGTACATCAAATAGAATGGTGAATACCCAGTTCCGCTATGCGGTGCATTGTTGTAGGCAAATCTGCAGGATGATAAGTGTACGTCCCAATCGTTCTGTCGGTCGTTGGTATAACAAGCTAACATGTTACCAAAAGTACCGTTTGGTCTTTCGCACTTCCCATTGGTTTGAAGGTGGTATGCGGATGTAGTCAGCTTGGTAATTTCAAAAAACTGATTTACTTGATTTATGATTTGGCTTAAGAATTCGGTACCTCGATCGGTTAGTAACTTTTTTGGTACACCATATCGAAAGATTATTTCTTCGAAAAGATACGAGCTATAGTGTTTGCGGTATGGTTCGAGATTGCGAAAACATCAACCCATCGAGTTATATGGTCGTAAAATACTAGAACGAATTTGTTCGCTTGTTTGGTGATTGGCAATAGTCCGACGACGTCCATGGCGACAATTGGTACTTTGCATTTCTTTCCTGTGTTTCGTCTGGTTTGGCATACCTTGCAGGTTGTACACCATTCGTGTATGTCTTTTTTTCATATTTAGCCAATAGTATTTTTGTCGGATACGGCTCATGGTTTTCCTGGCGGCCAGGTGTCCTCCTAAAGTTCCGTCGTGATACTGTAGAAGTACTATATTTTGTAGAACTTAGGGTAAGACGAAGAGATTGTTTGTGTCTGTTTGATACTTTACGATATCGGCTTGGATAACAAATCTCCCCATGTTCTCCTTTGATTTGTTGGAGCTTTTTGGTTTCCGACGTTTTTGTAATTTCTGACCATTGTTCTGTTTTGTCTTCTATTGTTTTCACTATTTGCATGATGTCATCATCCTCTTTTTGCAATGCTGCTATATCATATTGGTTGCTTAATGTTTGGTTAGCAGTGAGCACAGTTTCTGTAGTGACTTCATATTCTGTAGGATTGGCTCGGGATAATGCGTCGGCATTTCCGTTGGCTTTGCCTTTTCTGTAGAACAGCTTGATATTGTATTGTTTTAGTTTTTAAGGCCATCTGATGAGTCTTGAGGCTGTGTTGTAACAACCATTGTAGAGGTTTGTGATCTGTGAGTACGTGAATTTCTTGTCCATATACGAATGTCCTGAATCTCTCTACAGCGTAGACGATAGCGAGGGCTTCTAGTTCGATGACAGCATAGTTTTTCTCATGTGTTTTTAAACCTCGGCTAACGTAGGCTATCGCGTACTCATTTCCTTGATTATCGGTCTGTCTGAAGACGACTTCTATCGCATATCCGCTTGCGTCTGTCATGATGATAAACGGCTTACTCATGTCAGGATGTCTCAAAATTGGCTTGCCTCTGCTCTTGCTGCCATTGAAATGGTTTGTTCTTATGTAATAACGCTGTTAGTGGAAGGGCCATTGCTGCACAGTTTCGTATTAATTTCCGATAGTAATTGACCAATCTTAGGAACTCTTGTACTTGTTTCACCATTTTGGGTGGTGGAAATTTGGCTACTTTTTGGGTGTAAGCCGGGTCAGGTTTTACTCCTTCCCCTGATACCATGTGTCCTAGGTATTTTACTTCTCGTTTGGCCCATTCACACTTTGTGGGTTTGAGCTTGACTTTTGTAGTACCCTTTCGATGTCTTGGAGGTGTTCTGTGAGACCGTTAGAATAAATGATCACATCGTCCATGTAAACCATTGCGTGTTGCACGTCCATCAGCATAATGTTCATTGCTCTTTGGAACGTGGCGGGAGCTCCAGTGAGTCCGAATGGCATGACCGTGTACTCATACAGTCCTTTGCCATCCGTGAAGGCAGTGATGGGTATTGACTCCATCTCGATATTATTGTAACCTGCTTGCAGATCTAGGGTGGAGAACAAATTTTCTCCTCGGACTCGGTTGACCATATCGTCGATTAACGGCAATGGGTAATTGTCTTTTCTTGTCAATATATTTCAATCATCTAAATGTTATATAGTTTAAGCCGTTTCAGATTTTAGGCTTAAGTTTTAAATATTATGTAATTGAAACCAAATTTGTCATTTAACAATATGATCATTAATAAAAATATTATTTCAATTAGAATGTTTTCTATCAGAGTAAATTTAGAGGCATAACAAAATCGTTTGTTGGGTTATCTTGTAGAGTAAAAATAAAAATCTGATGAAATTATATATATATCAATTATCACTAAACACAAACAATATTCAATTTTTTTTCACTTATATTGAAATATTTAACATTCTGAAAACAGATGTCAATTACTAGCTGTTTGTTTAAATTATGTACGAGCAATCGAGATGAAATATGAAATGATCAGTTAATATTATCATTCATAAAATATTAAACCATATTTGGAATAATATTCAAAGCAATATTAACAGTAATAAAGTTAAACAACTCATTTAACTTTATTCTCAAATTCTGGATATAGCTGACGATATTTCTGAAATGATTATTTGTTGACAAATTATATCTTGTTATTTCCTGTGTCGTTCAAATTTATAGCTATTTTTATTTAAATACTATATTTTTTTCTGATAACAATAAATTAAAGTACAAATAATAAAATAAAAATGATGAGAAATATTTCAAACACCGTGACAAAATTTAATTTCAATATCACACGAATCGGAATTAAAAAGCGACATCATCGATGAATTGGAAAACTTCATAATTTCAAATTCAAAGCAAATACCTACTGTTAATATATTCCGTTCAATTCTATAATCATATAATCCATGTGTTGTTACGAGTTTAAACATTTGACTTTTTACAGTGATTTGGAGATATATTTTAGAGATTTCTAATATTTCTTTCTATGAACTCTATTTTTAAGAATAGCTTATTTGTTTCAATAATTGTTTTTAAATATAAAACCATACCATATCAAATAATACAGAGTGTCCACAACGAATGGCATTTAGAAAAATTCATTTATATTTTATTAAATAATGATACATTTTTATATCAAGTCATAAATTTCAACGATCAGTTCAATTAGACTACTGATGAGATCGGATAAAAACAATAATATTATCAATATCATTCCGGTGAAAACTTTATTAATGAATGTACTAGACATTTATTATCATCATTATTATTACACACAAATAATAATACATAAAATCATAACTTCGGTATCACTTGTCAGTTTCGTTATTAAGGTTTACCAATAGTTTAATAAATTTACAATTTTTATGAAGAAAAATCACAATGTAAAAAAAATCAAAAACAAAAATATCTTGAAATTTAATTGAAAAATAAAACTCTAACAGAAGTTTATGAGAACAAAATCATCGAAGTACAAAACAACAACATAAATTAAATGCAAAATAATTCAATGATTATTGGGGAAAATAGAATCTAGCTTCACATCCGAGTGACTAGGACCAACTATATTATATTTCTATAAATATGTCTATGTATAGTTAGATACGTCTTTAATTTTGGAGAAAAAGATTGAAAGAATCGATTACTTACTAGTCTATTATTGATACAAAAAATAAAAAATATGAAATTATTAGATTTTAATCTAATAAGAATAAATGCACAAGTCAAATTCTGATAATCATTTATCGATTGTATTTGGGTTTGCCTTTATTAGATGGTAATGGACTGTTGGCATGGAAATCTCCAATTTTGCTGTTATTATTCCACTTGGACATTTTTACTGTTTTAGAATAAAAATGAAAATTTAAAATAAATATTATAACATTTATTATCAACAAACAAAATATTGACTGTGAGCAATTTAAATTGAATTAAAATTTTAAAGATTTAATCCAGATTTTATGTAAAATTATATTAATTTGTTTATAAAGGTTGTATATAAATATATAATTTGTTGTCGTGACTTTTCAGTTCGTTTTCAATGCGTGTTTTATAAAATAGTAGCGGTTTTCATTTATCATTAAAAATTTTGTCATTGATTTTGTGATTATTATCAAAGATGTGATTGTTGGTTTTCGAGATTTTCATAAAGTTTAAATATGAAATAATAGATCATTTATTACAGTTCTAAATAGATGATTTATTTTCTTATAGATTATCGGAACAAATGCTATTTTTAAAGTATTTTTGACCTCTGTAAATCGAAGATAAAAAGCTACAATGTAGAATAATATTAGAGTTTTTAACTCAGAAAACTCTAAAAATGGCAATTATCGTATATTTTAAAAATCTTTACACTATACAGCTCTTAATAATGTTGTAATTATTATTGTTATTATTATTAATATTATAATTATTAAAAACCGATTAACAATAAATTTTAAAAATAAGAAACATCTTACTGGTTTGTATTTCTAAAAATACCAAATGATAATGATTTATTGGCGAGACTGTAAGCCGCTACTATTTTATAAAAACACATCGAAAACGAACTGAAAAGACTCGACATTCAATTCTATTCAAAGACAATCATTTAAACAAAATAAATAAAATTTAATATCAAACTAAATTAAATATAAATTCACATTCAATTTGACATTGTCACATCCCCCTTTTTAAAATATTTGATTTTCATTGTATTCTTGATTGGCATTGTATCGAATACTCGTAATATTCATCTACGTAAAGCTATCTTTTCTTCTATCTTTTATTGCTTCTCTATATCTTCTCTATATCTTCTTTATATCTAATCTACATCTTTTTTATATTCTTCACATATTCTCTATATAGTATCACATCTTTCTACTTCTTTTCTGAATTTACAGTCATCAGTCTTCTCAGAATCGAATCCAGATGCGTGGTCGCCATGTAAGCCGCTACAATTTTATAAAAAACGCATCGAAAACGAACTGAAAAGACTCGACATTCAATTCAATTCAAAGACAATTATTTAAACAAAATGAATAAAATTTAATATCAAACTAAATTAAATATAAATTCAAATTCAATTTGATATTCTCACAGAATTAATGCACAATTCAAGGAAGAAAATCATGGACCAACAGGGCCCTCTTTGATACTTTTTAAGTGTTCTATTCGAGAGGGTTTTCGAACTTAGGCTCTATAAAAAAGGAAGCATATACGATAGTTGAATAATTCGGTTTATGATTAAAAAATTTAAATTAAAAACTTTTTCTTATACTTGGTGTGTTGCATTTTTTAAATCACATCATGGTTTTGACAACGCAAATATTAGATTATCAGAAAAGCTAGATTTTAGTGCAGAAACCAAATTCTGGTTCTACTTTGAGCGCTTTGAACATTTCAGCCAAAAATATCAAAATATCATGCCAATATATCGTCAATATAGCTTATCGATAATAGACATGACACATTTATTTCTACCCCCCAGACACCCTATCGATAACCTTTCACCAACATCAAACGAAGGTCTAAAATTGCAAAGCATCTATTTTATTATTTTTAATTATTTTTAAAGATAGGAGAAATTGCCAGATCGAGAAAACCTTGTGGAATAATTTATTAATTTGGAATGATCCAAAGAATAATGTCAGTTTTCTCATGTGCCTTTTCACAGAATTATTTAATCATCAAAGATGGCTGAACACTATCTACAGAAAATGAAGTCAGTCTAAATAATATCTATAAGGCACATAATAAACATTAAGAAATTTTTCTAAGAATCGCTGGATCGAAGTAAGACTTGATAGATTGATGAGAAAATGTAATTCTCTATTAATGAAGCGTCTAATAAGATTAAAGAATTTAGAATTTCCTCTCTTTCTCATATAATGTAATTCATAACAAATATAGAACCTCATCAGTTTTTACATTACAATAAACTGTTGATTTTCGATGAGGAAAATGTTAATTTTCGAGGATAATTTCGAAATTAAAAGATTTAAAGCAAAGTTTATGGTTTAAACAGCATGTTTTTAAAATTTTAATTTGATCGCCTTTTTCTAAACTCAGGTTTCGAGCTGAAATATTAAAAATTACGTCACACAGCTGACATCTAGATCCAATAAAAACACGTTAATTTCGACGTGTTCTCGGTCAAACTATCATTTTCATAAATTTTATAACTCAACTCTACAGATAATCCGATGTTGTGCATCTCTAAATAGCGATAACGTATATTTAAGCAGAATCTACGATCTCATTGCAAAGTGTGAATTCGATCAATATACTTCCATTTTTAATTGATGAAGAATTCCCTTCGTCGAGAAAAATAATCCTGTAGAATATCGATTTCTATTTCGCATTCTCGCTTCAATTTTCCAGTCATTTATTTTCGACGATGCAAAATCTTTGTCCGATAAAAATGAAAATAAAATACAAATGATAAATTGGATGACGCAAATTAAGAAAATGGACACTCCGACTTTTCATCAACATTTTTATGATTTTTCTAGTATGACTTGATTTGATATTTTAAAGAATTTAAGATAAGGGAAATGTGATTACCGAGATTTGAAAAACCTCAATGAAATGCATAAATGATAGGCCCAGTCTTACCCATCTTCATTGAAATATTAAATAATGATTAAAATTTTATATTTATCTAATAATTATGGATTTCGGGGTTGTCGTATTTAAAGATTTGACTGGAAATATGAAACAATCAAAATATCGGCATGTATTGTATCTTAATAAATGTTTTTATCTTTTTTAATTTTTCTGAGATTTTTATCATTTTTGTGAGAGTTGATTTAAAGACTTTTTGTCAACCAAATTGTAAAATTAACGGCAAGATGTTTGGATTTCTATTAGGAGCAAAACATAATCGTTAAATCAAATTCATTTTCTAATCACAACCGTTTCCATACATTTTCCTTACACAACGCTATTGTTATGATTACATACCGACAAGTGTATTCAATTTACTTGTTAGCTGCTATTCTTTCATTAATCATGCCTTTAAAAACAAATTGATATATTTTCATTTTTATTTTTTACTCTCTGAACATTATTTATCAAAACTACTCCGCACCACTCTTATTTCAAAGTATTTTATTTTATGTTATTGAATTATCTATTTTATTTACTATATTTTTCCATTGCATTCTCTTTATCTATCTCTTTCTCTTCTATTTTCTCCATCTCTGTTTATTCTAAAATTATGCTTCATGTTTTTTTATCATTTCTTTCTCTCGCAGTTATAGCGAAGGCGGCAAGTCTGCAATTCTTCTATCTGATGAATTATAGACTTTTCTGTCATTGGTCTTCTCATAATCCAACCAAAATGCGTAATAGCCACAGTAGGTATTACTATTTTATTAAATAAGCATTGTAATTTAACAAGAGAGCTTTTCTGAGATTTTAATTCTGGATTTTATTGTTCATATTATTAATTTTTAAATTATTTCTAAAAATAACAATCTTCGAAGTTATCCATGCACATTCCATCATTTTTGGATTTTCATAACAGAAAAAATAAATTTAGTTTGGAATTATCTTTCGTTAAGTAAATTGATAAATCATGGTTTGATTGTATCAATCTATAACATGATATCATTGTCACGATAATTATCGGAACTGAATATACAAGATTATAATTATAAAATAAAAGTTCGTACAAATGCAACGAAAATGTCAGAGAAACAAAAGTTTCGAAAGCCACAATTAGTTCCATAAACAAAATATAAAAACATCTGCAAAAGTTAACGACGATAAAAGATTGGCAGTTTTCTTCAATAATTGACTTCTTTATAGACTTGTTGTCTGGCACCATTGATTTTTATTGGTTAGAGTCGTCCTCAATAGTAGTTCTGATTACATACCATTTTTCATACTATTTGATAATAGTAACAAACTAAATGATAATAGTAACAAACTAAATGATAATAGTAACAAACTAAATGATAATAGTAACAAACTAAATGATAATAGTAACAAACTAAATGGAATAGTAACAAACTAAATGATAATAGTAACAAACTAAATGATAATAGTAACAAACTAAATGGAAAAGTAACAAACTAAATGATAATAGTAACAAACTAAATGGAATAGTAACAAACTAAATGGAATAGTAACAAACTAAATGATAATAGTAACAAACAAAATGGAATAGTAACAAACTAAATGATAATATTAACAGTGACGTGTTTAAATAAATAAACACGTGGTGCTTTTTATATAATTGATTGTTGCTTTAGTATAGTTTTTCAAATATATATATTATGCATGAATGTTCTTATGACGTAATTGGCGACCACGCCATACAAATCAGTGTAATAACAAGAAATCAACAGAAGATACGGCTATTAGAGAGTTTGTCGAAACAAGAACAAGAATCGCTCAATTTTAATATTCTCTGATACCTTTACAATGACCTTTATTTCAAACCGCTATCTTTAGTTATAAACTTCAATACTATTCTGAACTAAGGAGTAGAAAGAAATAAAAACCTGTCTATCCCTGAACTATTCGTCAGAAATTGGTGAAAGGTTCTTAGTAACTGCTTAAAATGAAGGCCTGATCATTACCTTTACAGCGATAAATCTTGCATGAATTCTATCTGAAAATTATGATCGTGTCGAATATTTATGGAAATCACATATTACAAAATCCATTTTTACATTTTCAATGTTTTTCATTTTTATAAAATTAATTTATGAGATTTTTTTAAATTGTAAGCTGGTGGAAATTTTTAACAGAAAATTATCATAAGTTATTAAAGGATAAAAAATTTAAAATAAAGATTTATCTTTAAATAAGAAAATCAAACTCACATCCTTAATAAATCAATCAGTTCGTTAAGATGACCTATAAAACAGATATAAAATTATTAGACAATTCCATAGACTTGAATTAGGAATTTAGTTACTATTATTACCAAATATTTTTATTCATATTATTATTAATGTTATTATTGTTACTATTATTATCATTACTATTGTTATTATTAATTATATTATTATTATTATCATTATTATTAATAGTAATATTATTATCATTATTATTAATAATAATATTATTATTATTACTATTATCATTATTATTACTATTGCTATTGTTATTATTATTATTATTATTATTATTATTAATATTATTATTATTATTATTATTATCATTATTATTATCATTATTATTATTATTATTATTATTATTATTATTACTATTATTATTATTATTATTATTATTATTAT
>JBBMOY010460000.1:0-11810 GCA_037951405.1 Platydemus manokwari | reverse complement strand
TTAATTACTATACGCTTTTGATTAAATTAGTTATCATGGAAAACATTTTTTTTTCATTTTTAAATGTTCAAAGCCAATCTTGTATTTCCTTCTTAAATTTTGTAGTTTGAAATTAACTGAACATGATTGAATGTTAATTTAGCTTTTATCAATCTTGCCTATATTATAAAATAATATTATATATTTTGAACGGTATATATTTGTGTAAGATTTTTTAATCAATGCATTTTTATCCCACGGACTACTGAGAAAATTTCCACTGATATAACACTCCTTCACAAAAATGTTGTGATGAATACAAAGAGTAGCATCTGCATCGTTGTCTGTAACATAGATTAGTAGCAACTACTTTGCTTGAATTTGATGTTTCAGCAAAAGAAGTCATTATTACAATTTTCTTACCTTTTATTTTATACAAACAATTTTTAAACAAATTAAAATCCGTTTTAGAAAAAAATTTTGGAGAGCTTTGGATATCAATCTTAATCAGGTATAGATAAAAATATACAAATTATTTTATAACTACTTTATATTAAAAGATTCCAAATTTTATTTTTTATTTTTGTACTTATTATTAAATTATTAAAGTTGTAATTAAATTTTTTTTTATTAAAATTAGTATTTTAAATTATTATTAGTTTCTTTAAATTTCCCTCACAACGTAACTAAAATAACCATTTTTTCATGGCTTTTGTTCTTCTTGGATGAGATGGTAATACAATGTGTCTATTGAGTCTCTTTATTATATCATTTTTTGCTATGATACGTATATGTTTGAGATGACCAAGTTCTGGGATTTATTTGAGTCAAGTATAAGTGAAAATTTTATAAGGTCATTAATGAACAGATATGGCAAGGGTGGATTAACGAATAACTAAATTTTAATGGAAAATTTGTCTTGAATAGAATTATCAACTACAATTGTCACAGATTCTATGTGAGAACTTCTCTGAAATGTTTACAAACCTTTTCAAACAGCATAATTAACGTTTAATAAAATGTGAACGCACGCTCAACAAATGCATGGGCGTATAATTCTTAGTGCTTGCCGATGAAGTTCATTGAAAAGAATTAATATAAAATGCTATCTGAAAAATGATGTAAGTGATGGTCTTTATCCAAAATAATGACCTGGCTTACATAGATTTTTCTCTTTGTAGCGATTATTTGTCTCTAAAAGTGATTTATGCTGTTAGTCAAACAAATAGTGATTAATGATCAGATCCTAGATTAGTGGTGAGCAGTAATTGTTGAATTGCTTTAGCAAAATTTCTTAGTAATTTGGTTTGTGTTTTATTGTAATGAAATGTGGTTATAAAACCCAGATTTTTGCGTTGGAGGATGTTGGCTCAGTTTGCTTTTATTTAATTTATTACTGGAAGGCTTAAAAAGTTTGAATTACTCTTGGCTAGTAAGAGAAATCATTCTAATTGGTTTTTTCTTTTTAATGTTATGAAATTAGTTTGTTTTATTTTTAATAATGTATATTTCTCTGATTCTTGTCGTTATTATAATTTTTTATTTTTATTAAAATATTAGAATATAAATATTGTCCTGTTTTAAAATTGATTTATATGTTTTGCTTTTTTCATAATAATACAAATATTCACAATTTTACCGGCGTTATTTTTTTAACGTGTAGTTTCCTATTTTACATATTTCACAGTGAACGTTTTCGGTCCAAATCCATCTTGCCATAGTGTTTTCCATTACTTACACTGAATGTATTATACACCAAATATTTTATTGTACATTAAGCACGTGTAGGATAATTAGCACGAGTAAATTAATGTCTAACTTCTCTTAAAAATTTAGATCATGGAGTAAATATTTGTAGGGTAAAATTATATATAATGAACACAACTTTAAACACAATAACATAAATCTGTGAAATAGTAAATTTTTTGTTATAATGCAAAGTAAATAGGCAGAAATCGAAGAATGTGGAAGTATAAGAATAAGCAAATAAATATAAATAAGTAAAACTTGAAACATTTTAAGAAACTAAAGATTGATTCCGACTTACTACACAACGGAAAATGTTTACCTAAGGTGTTAGATTTCATTATACATCACCACAGTACAATTGTATTCACCTGCTTTATTCCAATAGTCAAATTCTTCTTGGGCCCTCTGTTTGTAAAACCACAATGTCTTCTCCCACCTATTTTTGCTGTCCAATATTACTGTGGTTTCAGAGCGGCATTAACAGACTTTAAGCTGCATCTGAAAACCTACAAACCAACCAGCCAATTTTCATTCCCTAACCAATGAAGATCTTCAGTCTCAATGACTATCAAGCCCTGGAATCGAATCCGATGTCCACTAATCTCATTTTTATCAAACGGCAACCAGCAACCACTATGATCAACCAAGGCACTTTTTTCCATCCCAGACGTTGTTATCATGGAGATTCGGCTTTTGACTTATTCACTGGACACTGTCTAAATCAAATTACATTGATCTAGCTACCTTCTTCCTATTGGATGGACGAAAAGCTTTGTGGGTAAAGTTGGACAATCTCTTACAGAATTTGCAAGCACTAAAGAAAACGTTATTAGTTCATAAGTTCATTATAGCCTAACTCAAAAAACAAATAAATTCAAATGACTGTGACTTGTTTGTAGTCCGGAATGTTCTCGACTACGACATTTCTTGCTCCAGTCCATCGACAGTTTCGCGAGAACATCAATCAGTCTATAGCCACTATCATACTCTTCCGTAAAACATCAATGGTCAACGATCCAGCTACAGAAAAAGTGACACACCTATTACTACTGGAAGCCATTAATATGCAAGAGATTGATTCTCTAGACCTCGCAGAAATACTATCTAATACCAAAACAGCCGAACTCTCTAGATTTGCACCAAAGAGACATGTCAAACTTTTAGTATTAAATCTCAATAGCCATACATCTTCAGATTTCAAACTTCCAAGCAAATTTTTCCGTGAGCTCAAAAAGGCGTCAACATTTCTGCCAACTTAGGAACAGATTATAGCCCACTACACAATATCAGTTCCTCCAACGCTACCATCTAATATGTAATTTTACACTAATTGAAGATACTTGTTCTTCAATCTTCGGGCAATAAATATTCTTATCCTGTGTAACACATGGCATAAACTTCTTAACTGAATCGTACTATTTACGGGACTTATCTTCACAAAATTGATCAGCAACAACTTCAAGTATAAGGAGCTTTTTCAGTGGTTTCTGCATTAAGGGGTGAAGGCACTAGTATACAAGGCACTTATATACTAAATTGCCAAACAGGAAAAATAATGTGTGGATTATTTAAGATGCGAGCTGCATTTCCTTTTTAATAGTTATTATTATCCAACTGTCAGTAGTTGCTTTTTTCTGATTGTATAAAATTTTATTATATTTTAGTTTTCACTATTATTTCCAGGATACGAGATTGATTTGGGGTTTCATTGTTCATATTTTTCTTGTTGACATTTAAAATGTGGGATAGATTGTTTATTCTAATTTATTTTCCAAATTAAATTTATCTAATTTACCAAAATTATTATTATTATTAATGAAAATTGTTACCAAATCAAATAATAACTAAGCTTTATTTCCAAAATTATTATTATTATCATTAAACTATTGTACCCTAAATTAAACTATTAATCCCGTAATTAATTATGACTTAAATTTCTAAATTCCTTATTAAAATTCCATTATTATATCTTTGAATAATTCTTGGATAAATACCGAAAACAAAATTAAAATAAAATTGTTGTTGTTAATTTTCAGATACAAAATTTCGCACTTTATTACATTTAATTAAATTGTGTCATACTAATGTTATGATCGGACCTTATTGATTTTATTGTTTTAATAAGCTTAATTTTACTTGATATCACTACTGTCTTAATCAGTCTCTAAGAGTTCTTGATTAAGGCCACAGGCGTAATTTACCTTATACTGTTGTTCTTTCACCTCGCACAGCCTTAATGTATGATGACAATAGGTGTGGCAGTAGCGATATATTCTAACTAACTTAATTATAAGTCTCACAATACTTAACCCTATTTAAACTATTAACTATATTTTTTACAAATATTACCAACAATCATTTTACGATCTCTATTTGATTAAGAACTAAAATCCAATGCTACAAATGTTTATTAAATATAACACTAATACAAGAACTGGTTATCATAAAATAAAATATAAATTACAGATTGATTTTGAAATACTACACTATACATCAAATTACACTCAAGACGAACCTTACAACTCCTGGATTAAGTTGAAGGTTAATAAACTTCACTCTCTTTGAGCAAAACCGGTTACCTTTAAGATTTTTGAGCGACAAACTCGATAATAGGAATAAAACGATACGATATATAATATAGATAAGTATTTTACAGGTATGGTCTTACTTTGAGTCTTCCAGCAAATGCCGGGCATATACAGGAGAATTGGTCTTCTGCACCAGATGATTTTCTACAGTGCATCAAACTGAAATTTAAATGATGTGTCTTCTCCAATTGATGTAGCGTACAACTTCGCCAATGCAATTGTACTTGTCTCCGTGTTGATTGTGGTTACTGTCTTAAATAGGCAGTGTGAATCACTCGCAGATATTCTCTGCGATTAAATCCAATGCCCATGAATAAATTCATTGGTGAGAGAAATTCTCTCCGAATAAATTTATTAGACAGAGAAAATATCTCTCGATTAAATTTAATCGAGTGATTATTTTATTTTGTGAGAGAATTTTCATGCGCGAAAATAGATGACAATTTATTTGTCACTGTTAATACGCGATATCTTATTGCGTATTGATATTTTATAAATTAATTTATTATCTTAGGGAATTTCGAAGGGTTTGCTATTGGTGGTTTTATTGATATTATTATTTTACGTAAATATAAGTATAATAATTATAAATATCAATATTTCAAACTGGTTATTGCTCAAAAATTCCCAAGGTTGTCAAAATATAAATACATGGTGATTAATTAAAAATTTATACAATAAAAAATCAATACACATATCATAAGTATTGTCATGTAAATGTATACACATATTTTTTCCAATGTAAATTAATTGTTGTAGATTAATTGTTGGGCCAGAACCCCAACAAGATAATTTCTTGGCATCAGGTGGTATTTTAGAATTACATAAAAAATAACTGTCATTATAATAAACATTATAAGCAGTATTATAAACCATAAAGAAGTTCTCCAAATACCATTCAAATTTGAATATAAATTGAAAACCACATTGAAAATTATCAAATCACTTTGATATTTTACTATTACGTCATATTTGTGGCGTTTTACTTGTGTTATTGATCATTTAATGTAAAGCTGAATAAGATAATTGCGATGCTTTCATAAATAGTCTGATTTCAATCAAATTTTAAGTTGAGTTTATAAATCACCAAAACAAAACCAACTAATCTTTATTAATAATACAAAACAATCAATGAATGGATATAATAATTCAATGATAAAATAATAAACCTTAAAATCAAATGTGTCCTCAATGTTGCATGTGAAGAAACACTAGTGTTGAGGCTAATGATGTCGACTATAGTCCAAAAAGGAAGAAGCGGATAATAAAATTTGATTTTAAGAAGTGGCTAATATATTTGCACATGTTCATCTATATTTGTAAAAAACTAATCATCTTCTTTGCGGTCGAGGATTTTTTGCAAATAAAATTAAAATACAAATTAAAGTTAAAATTAAGATTATTGATTTTCACTTGTAAGTTTATAATCCATTGTTCGGATGACTTTTAATTATATCAAATTTTCTCTTCTGTCACTTGCTCCAGCGACTGGCAATAAATAATTTCTCTATAATTTTTCTGATTGCCAATGCATGGAGATTTTAGAATTAGCCGATTCATTGGAATTTAAAAATTCTTGTAAAATTGCTTACAATATTGTTGCCATATTTTATGGTCATATGATAAACTCGTTCGATAATTTTTTTTTAGGTTTTTTAACAATAATATATAAAATGTAGGAAATATTATGAAATATTATGACAACGAATTGCGGAAATTTTGAAGTCATAGATTTATGAATTAGGGGAACAATGGATTGAATAACTGAGGAACAAATTTGAGGTAAATGAGAGTTTAATGTCGAATTTAAATTTATAACTTCATTTAAATATTTTTATAATAAATTACAAGGTATTAAAATAATGAAAATTATTTATTTTTCATATCTAATACGATTTGATAAATTCGATCTCGAATACTAACAATGGAACTTAAATTTTCTAAAAAATAAAAAACAACAAATGTACACATTTATGAAGTGAAAAACGCTACTTTGAATTTCATTGTTAATCGATTTTATTTTGTTAAAGACATTCGATTCCATTCGGTAATTAGACAATTCCAGATCGATTGGCTTGGGAATCGAATCGTCATTGGTTACCGGCACTTTGCTATCTATTCGTATTTTTCATATTAATCCACAGTTAATTTCACATTTTAATAATATTATATTTTAATCTTTAAAGAGTAAACGGCAATTTTATCCGTCATAAAGAAACTGCAGGCTTTTCACTCAATGTCGAGAATTCTCATAACAAAGTCGGAAAATTGGATTGAAATTATTTACAAGCACAATGCATGCTAATTGCGGGGTGAAAGCAAAATGGAGATTCTCATAAATAAATTTTATCTGGAAATTAATATTTTTTATTTTTTTTAAAACTGTGATGGAGTTCGTATAGCTAAGTGGTGAGTATGCGGATAAAATTGCCGTGATTTGAAATAAGCCAGTGAGCAAATTATTAAATACCCAATACTGATAAATGTGAAACAACCACTCAGCTGGTCCATCATTAGTGAGTATCTATTAGGATTGTCATTACTCTTACAGAACCATAAATTAATCGATTCAATTTTAAACAAATATCCGCCTGATAATACTGATATCCATTTTGATATTTCATATAAATTATTTGCTTATTAATATGAATTTTTAATATTTAATTTTCAAAACGTTAAAAATATTTTCAAAAACTTTTCCATTTTTACTACTACATTCTTAAATATACATTTTCTAATACTATTCCCATATATTTATGCTTTTCATACACATTCAAGCCTGTTCAATATGAACCCAGTTTAATATGAACAAAGTTTAATGTGAACATTTAAGTCAAAAATTATTGGAAATCATATGGCTTTCATAGGAAATTATGTTTTATAATATGATCACTGTTTATTTTGAAGACTGAACAAAAAATGTAAAATAAATCAATAAATTTTACCATTTTTGTTTAAATATTTAATTTTTAACTGTCTTTTATGAGGATGAAAAAACAAATTCAAAACGAAAGAGAAAGGATTTAAGTATTGAAGTTTAACAGAAATTGTTAAAATTGTTCGACGAAGATAAAGGTTGCTCACAACGCTTTCATTCATCGAAATATAATCTTTTGATTTATATCAAGCAGAAGTTTGTATCTCGAAAGCAAGAAATAGTGTAAAACCTGTGACTATTTCTAATTGTTTTACCAAGTCTTTCGAAAGTGCGTATGTTAAAGAAGTGAATACTGAATGTGATGATTTTCCATGTTTTGAAAATAATCCAAAATTTGATGAAGATCTCTTGTTTCATTTAGTCGAAATGTATGAAAATGAAGAAACAAATGATAATTCTGTTGAAGAGGTGGAAGAAGATACAGTAATGACAGGATTTGAAGCCTATGAATATGCAAGCAAACTCGAAAAATACTTCCAAGCTAGTATTCCTGATAAGATGAACAAAATATGGGATTTCATGGAAGAATTTCAAAGAGAAAAAGCATCTAGACGATTGAAAATCACAGACTTTATTATGTGTCAAAGAAATAAAAATTCTGATAAATAGGTGTAAATGCGAAATCTTTGATATTGTTGCGTTAATAACTGTTAATATTACTTTTTAATATCAACATTTGATAAAATTTGGAACGCTAGTGTTCATATTGAACAGGATTGACTGTATATGCTTACATCTATAAAGATTTCTTTTATCTATATTAATATCTCATTAGCTATTACAGCATAATTTATTATGCTTCGTGGATACACACGTGCTCCGGATTAGTATTAATCTCCTATATTCTAAATGCTATACAATTATAAGCCATTGTTAAAATGGTTTTGAAATTCCTGATAGGTTATTTAATCAACAATTTAATAATTCCCTTTTCGGGGTGGATTCGAAACCCTCGACAGTTACATTCATTCATTATCGCGACTCACTTGATGGTGAGTACATGTTGTGATTGCACTTTCAATCCATCTCAACAATATCAATCACAAGCAATATTTATCAAATTCCTTTATATGAGCAAATTATTATTAGATTATAATGCACAAATCTTCAAACAAAAACTGATCTTACCAGCGAAAGAACTCTCTAAATCATTCATTTTCTTAAACACTAATGATTCCGAACCGGTTAAATATTCTCCTTTATAAACAAAATATAAATAATTATAACCAATATAAATAAAGCACCATCGAGTTGTTTGAGATTTGGTAACATTTTCAATACGTTTTCCCGATAATCTGTCCCCAGACAAATAGGATTGGTTAAATTTTTTACATGATTTTTCAAACGTAAAACATGGAATTTCTCAAGTTTGATAATTGATTTAATGGTATTGATACTAGAATATTTAGAAAAATATCATTTGATTATTATTATCATTCAATGATTATACTTGGAAATATTATTTCCACTGGCATCCAGATTTTCTAATGCCACACAATTTTCAACACCATCTTCGATTGAATAGAAATAGAAATGAATCATTAATATTTATTATAATAAAATTATTATATTGATTTCTTTTAATAAAACTCCACATCTTTGGGTAAAGATTTTTGAGTAACATTTAATTATAAAAGATAAGCTTTAAATGTAGGAATATGGCTGTCTGATCATAAAAGACTTGATGATATACATATTCAGAATTAAATAGCTTAATTCTAAATCTAAACAACAAAATAATCGAGAGCCAATAAGCTTATGCTTCAATAAATTTCAAATTTTTTCTCCCAGTGTGAGATTCTAACGATTTCTTTACTGATTGCAATAAATGAACAAGGATATTTATATACTTAATGCGTTGTTTTATAAATGAATAATTATTAGAAAAATCTTATTTCCTTGTATATTTCAATTAAAATCTGAATGACATACCGAGATTAGAAATTTTATTTTGTGATATATCGAGTATCCTTAACTTAGTAAAACATCCAAAGTCGCTCATAGTTCTGATTAAGTTTGTCGAAAGATATAATATTTCAACATTTACACATTCCTGAAGACTACCAATATTTTCAACATCTAGATTTCATCGGTAATTAGTGTGATTATAAAACCTATTAAGCAATACTCGTGTCTGATAAATCAACGACATTTACGAATTCTAAATCGAATTCACCTAATTTTCTTTTCATAAACTGTCTAGTTAATGATTTGTCTGAAATTAATTGAGTCGATTAAGAATAATCAAAAGAAATACTTTCACCAGAAAATTGATCATCCATACTATTTAAATTAGTAATAAATTTGTTAGGAATATTTAAACAACGTTGCTAGAGAGTTTATTTTATACAAAATTCGTTTTATTGATAAATTTATTGAGCAACTCTCAAAATTTATATATAATAATTATTAAGAACAATATTTATTAATTTCTGATGAATATGCATTGTATTGAATAATCAATTTCATAATTTCATTTAAATTAGAATAATTAATGATAAAATGACAATCAAGATAATATTTCAATAAAATAACTTCGGGCCAAACTCGGAGAATCTAAAATGGATGTAATGATTCATGACAGTTTTAGCAAAATGGAGATTTCAAAAGAATGCTACTCAATTATGATACCTAAGTCTATGGGACAAGGTGAATTTGGTCTCATGATCGTAGAAGCCAGTATCATTTATCCACTGAACTTAATTTTAAAAGAAATAACTATTGACTTTTAGCTAGACATGCTAAGTTTGAAGATATGTTACAGATATTGATACATTTTTTGAATCAGTTATGTTAGCTTTTCTCAGATTCACAATACATAGTTATATTAGAATTACTCGATTTTGTTTCAGATAATGTTTGACTGGCAGGTGATACTTCTTTCCTTCTCTATTTTAAGAAAAATTGCCGTTCATCACCTTGACTTAATTCAAGTTTATTTCTTGAAACGTCCATTCCCTCACCTTGTTATTGTACAGAAACGTAGTATTTTTGACATCCAATTGAAATTTGTTTGTTTTACAATTGTCAATTTATTTTGTCTGTAAATAATAAATATATTTTACAACATATAAAGTTTCTTATATCTTCAGAAAAAGTTACCATTGGTGTGGCTTAACACCTTACCTTCACAAAATGAATAAAATTGGAGAAATTTAATCTTATTTTTTTATTAGACCAATATAAGACTATCGAAGATTACTATGTCTGAAATAATAAAGGTAATAAATACTTGACGATTGCATATATAATCTGTATGGTACTCCTCATTATACAGTGTTTCGCTTGTTATTGTCTATCATTCGGTGCTGCGATTCTCAATTGTTAAATATGAACTCAATAATGTGATAGAATAGATTCAAATTAATGTTTTTTTCAAAAATTGTCGGGTATAGGATAAAGTCTCTAAATCTTCTTTGCACTATCAATAATACTCATGACGCGGAGTATTATTTACCTCAATTTTTGTGTAATTCTGGATTGGACAGTTTGCTTATAGAGCGAAACTGTCTTTGGGTTATCTGGCTTCATCTGCTGATGAAAAAATCATTGATCTTCTCGGTGATATTTTGTCTTGCATTTGATAAAACATAGCCTGTCATTCTTTTACGAAATTTGTTGGCTGTTTTTGTTTTGAAAAAATCCAAATCAAAACAGATAGATGGAGAGATAATCTGAATTTGGAACTATTGCACTGTGTTTGCAAATTGTTCTGATAATCTCTGATATTCTGTGATATCGTAATTGTTGGAAAACAAGGGCTCTTATTGCTTACTCAATATCCTGTACTATATAAAAGCCTTTTTATTCGAAGTCTTCAATGATATGAAATTCTTTCGTTTCTATAATAATATTTATTTAGAGTATTCAAACTAGATTTCTGGGTGATCTTCTATCTCATATGTTCTCAATTTTATATAATAGTGATATCAATGGGTTACAATCCACTTAATATGACAGTATCTCTCCCTGTGATAATAGATGCGTTGTTGGTTACATAGACTGAATTCGATTTTTAGATAGCACTGCATTTGAAGCTGTGACTCAATTGTTTCAAACTCAAACATGCTCCAGGCTTCTCTATTTATACGTTTGTATCGAACATTTTCATAATAATCAGAAACATTAAATCTTGATTGTTAAGAACTTGACTTTCTTTTCGTGTGATTTCCCTGTCTCCTTTGTAATTTTTATATTTTTTCTTGGTATATTTGAGGTACAGACCTTTATTATTGGTTTTGTATGTAGGGAAGACCATATGGAAAATCTAGTGCTCTGCTCAGATAGTGAGGATAGCGAAGACGAAAAGATTTCATATACCATCAAGTCTTACAATGAATGGAGGCAGCAACACCAGCCACCACAGAAACCACAACTGCTACAGCCATCACGATGTAACTCTGTGTTCAAAAAACCAAGAGCACCCTCCAGACAAAAACCTGAAAGACCCGGTACACCAATAGTCGACAAACCCGGTACGACAATAGTTATTAAGCCCATAAAACCAAACCCAAAATGGGAAACGTGGGCCACCCAAAGCTGGAGCGTGGATTTAG
>JBBMOY010458889.1:0-11812 GCA_037951405.1 Platydemus manokwari | reverse complement strand
GTCCACGTATATATATATATATGTGTGTGGGTGTGTGTGTGTTTGTATGTGTTCCTATATATTGCTCTTTATATATGGCTATATAAAGAGTAATGTTATTTCAGGTTCTTGCATTTAAATGGAAATTTATAGTAGCTTGCATAGTTTGTTTTTTTAAAAAAGTTGGATGTCCATAATATATAACCACTGTTAATATTTTTAAATTATAATAAATTATACTCCTTACTCACTTTAAGAACTCATTTTCTAAGAAATCTCATTATAGGCCACGAATTTGTAACTATAGCAATGATGATTGAACCAATGGTTTTATTCTATATAAACTTTATCCGATGATAATTTAATCTAATACTAAGGATAATTCAGCAAGAAGACTTGGATAATTATTTTATCTATGATGTGAATAATTATTTATTAATAGCAGGAAATATCAACGAACAATTTACTCTACCTCATTATCTGTTACTCCTTGGTATGAACACGTTGTATTTTTATTTTTAGCATAACATCTTATCCATCATGTCAAAGTTGTTTTACATAATCCAATCATTATATTGAAAAAAATAAAACATTTATATAAAGCAAATTAGGGAAAAGGATAGAAGTATCTGAACAAGAATTGAAATATTCTATTAAATACCAACCAACCTCTGGATATATACATTCTGAATATGCGACTCGTAGTTAATTTTTCGTGTTTGTAAAATGGTTGGATACGGAATAGATTTTCATCTTCAAATGTCATCGGTATAAAAATCGAATTTCGACATTCGACACTCGAGATGGCAACCCAATCGGATATGGCTTCTTTGGCCAATTTTCTTTCAATTTGAAATGTCAAATCTTCGCCCGATAAACCACTATCGAAAATCGATTCACACAATTGCCATTTGATTTCGATTTCTTCAGGATTCACCACAAAATATCTTATCGATTTCACGATCTGTTCATTAGCTAAGATATTGATCATCGACTGAAAGAAGACTTCCTTGCTAAAGGCACTGGAGCCGATAGCATTCCTTGCTGATATTCGATATCCTGTGGCACCACATTTATCTATTTTCGTGTTCTTGAAGAAACATTTATCAAGTTTATCTGCAATTGTAACCCAAAATTGGCTGTTCGTTTTAGTTTGCAAAGTATAAATAATCGGAGAATCGATTAGTTCCAAGCATTTAGATGGCGTCCAACTGATATTATGACTACTTGACAAGTCAGTGATTTCGAGATTTTCTGGAACTGTTGGAACACAATCTTCCTTGTTTGGAATGAGCACATTGTTGTAGGCATTGTGTAATTCATTTTTTATATCATCCAACGCCAAAATTCTCAACCGACGAGACATATTTTCACTAAGAGGAAGTTCGAGAAAACAGTTTTCACCGAAAATGACTGAATTAATTGGTTCCCATTCTGTTGTGTAAAGATTTTTCTTTTGTATTACGTACTTATTCATTTGATCTGTCGACCATGGCTCCCATTTTAGGCTTAATCCGTCATTGGAAATGGATTCAATTTCAGAGTTCTTAAGTTCGTCATATTTGATAATATTTTTGCACTTTTCCCTAGACGGTGAACGTTTGGAAGATATACCAACAATATTTGCCTGCAATCTATAGCTTCTAGTAGGACCATTTTGTCCAAATTTATTTCTACAGCTAACTCGGAATTCTTGAGCAATATCAATAATATCCGATGTTAAGTAGACTTTATTTTGGACAATATTTTCCTGATATACTTTCCAGGGGGATAATCTTCCGTTTCGGTATTCTACTTTGTAATCAGGAACTATGCCTGCAACACACGAATCGCAATATTCTGGAACAGTGGCCGCTCGCCATTTTAAACATGCTTGACCTCTCAAATGAAGCCAAGGCGGGTCGATCGAGAAGTCGGGTACTAATTTCAAACGATCAATTCTTGAAATTAAACTTTGACTTGGTTCGCTCATTCCGTAATCGTTGAAAGCTGTGACACGAAACATAAATGATACTCCGGGCTCTAGAGCCATGGAATATTCAGTGTTTATCAACTCATTTGAAACAATTTGCCAACTGCTTTTCGGATTATCTTTCATTTCCAGGCAGTAAAACACTTTACCAATACTTTCATCAGCTGTCAGGTTTTTGCACCTAGCACGGGCCCATGATATCTTGACACAAGTCGCATCCTTGAATACAATGGTTGGTTTATCAGATGGTAAGATAGGAGCATTTGCTCTAATAGGAATATTTATCACATTGGATATCGTTTCCGATCCATATTCACTGGTTGCAACACATCGAATTGTATGTTGTTCGTTGGCAGGCAAATAAATTGGCGATAAAGAAACCGTTGTTGCCGTTAGATTTTTAACGATCTTTTTCCAATTGGTTGATGTCAGAGATTTTTGCTTTTCTATGCTGTAACTCACATTTAAAAGATCATTCGTTTCAACACTGGTCCACGATAGAACGACATCACTATGAGACGAAAAATCCACCGTAAGAATTGGTGCATCTAAAGGTTTCACTGAAATGTACATGAATTAAAGAAGTAACATTATGGTTCGAAATCTTACCCATAATGCGATTGGAATTTATCAAATCATTTTCTTCATCATCTAAATAAAAGGAATATAATACTAGACAAAATTTTATCAAAACACAACTTCGTAGAATACAGGTAAAATCTATCAAACAACGATATGGAAATCATGGGTTAAAAGCCCCCTGTGCATGATATTATTAAAATCTTCGACAATCGAGTATATAAAAAGCTTCTCAAGCATATTTATTCTGTGCTCTAATTTAAAAATGTTTCTAAAATTGCTCTGGGAATTTAGTTGTAGTTATGGTGATAGAATAATATAAAATATTATATGTTCCAATGAATTACCTTATTTGTCATTAATATTAATATTTGGCTCTGACATTAAACGATCACTTTTTTTTCCAAATTTTTGCTTCCCTAACAAATAATAGATATTATTTATGAATAAAATAAACATCTTTTAAACAGAAAATTTCAATATATATATTTTTTCCCACTGATTAATGCCAAATGACACGCTTAATCAAATATTAGCTTAAGTTTTGTAATTAGAAAAATCTGTAAAGCACATATGTGCTGTAACGAGATTTACCATTCAATAGGTCAGTCCATGATAAGTGATATTAATATAATTAATAAAATGTTTACGTAATACAATATAATAGTTCTAGGAGAATTACTTATCAATATACAACAGATAAATGCAATAATAATTTAGGTAAATGAATTTCCAAAATATGTCACAATTTTTGGTCAGTATGCCAGACTCTATTAAGATTCGATAATATCGGGACAATCATTCATGTCTCCTTTTCAACAAAGATTTTTCATTAGTTTTTTCTTTATTTCTTTTAGAGTCACTCTAGTTTACCGTTTATAACAACGACTGCTTCAGTAGTGTCATATCCAAGATAATTCGTTGCAAGACAACAATATCGGCCAGCATCATCGATTCCGGCATCTGATATTGTTAGTTGCAGGTTTGGGAAATCATTGACGGTTTTTATTCGTTTGTTTGAATTCTTTGAGTCCAGTGTTTCTCCATCCTTTGTCCTGAAAGAAAAATACAATAAATCGATAAATAATAATACAAAGACGATTAACAGTTCAAATAATAAAGAAAAGGGGATGTGAGAATGATTAAATTCAAATTTTATATAAAATTATATTTTTTTAAAAATTATATCGAAATATATAATTTTATGTCTTTCGTTTTTAATGCGCGCATTATTAAATGGTAGCCGCTTACAGTATGTATGACATCTATTTCAATATCTACAGCAACAGCTTGATTCACTCAAGAGGCTTTCTTCAAAAATCATTTAATTTCATAAGTGCAAGATATAATCTCAAATTCGCCGGTGTAATTTCTACACCGCATTAAATTTTACGTTTTATATTCACAGAATAAACCAAACATACTACAGATTTATTAGAATTAGATTATTTATGAAAAATTTTGCCACTGTATGTGATATTATCATATAAATAAATTTAATGATTACCACAAGATCTTTGGTGGTGGATCGCCCATTATGCGACAACTGAACCGAATAGTTTCCTTTGATAAAATATCAAGATCTTTGAGTTTCTTTGTGAATAGAGGAGCAATGCAACAAGCTTCACTGAATGAAATACATAAAAATCGATCACATTTTACTTTACTCAAGAAATGAAAAACGAATTTAATTCTTTGACTGCTTATCATTACAATGTGAGACACATTAAAGCAATTATCAATATCAATATCTTTAAGGTCCCAATAACCTAATGTATGCTATGGTTTTTTCGTGATATAAATTAATTATATTTTATATCAACAATAATTACTTTTATTTCATTAATCATTTTTAATATTAAATAATTATTTAAAGCAGTACTATTGAGTAAAGAATTTATCAGAGCGGAACCACATCTGTTTGGGATCACACTATTTCTAAGTTTTTGTCTTATTATTTGCCTGTTTGATTTTTATAGTTGAGCTCCATATATACCATGAGATTCATAAGTCTCCGTATTTAAAACTAAAATAAAACAACAAAACACAATATAATTTATAATCACTTATTTATACTCATCGATATTAATTATTATTCACAGATTAATGTACTTTATTCCTTATTTCTTATTAATGTTCTTTAATGAATTTTTTTGTAGGCAAGTTAGTTGCATTAATACAATATGGCGTAAACAGCTGGTGATTTTAAATTTTCGCTTGCAGATAGTGTTTATAGTCATCCAATAGTGCACCAAATCGAGTTTATGTAATCCATAACAATTATGAAACACTCAACGAATTTGAAGAAGCAATTTCGCATAAATTAATAAACACCAATCAAGAAGTCGTTCGTAAATGTTATTCAAGCTGCAGGAATCGATGCAATCTCTGTTTGGGGTAACATTTTGAACAGTTACTATGAAATTACTTATTATTTACCGTTATTTATTCTTATTGCTATTGTATTTTGTTGTGTATTAAAGTAACTCGATACATTTAGTTTGTTCTTACTGTTGTTTTATTTTAGTTTTAGAAACAAAGACCTATAAATCGCATGGTATATGTTTGGTAGATATGAAATTTTTTTATTCATTTCAGATGCTTCATATATGATAACGACGGTGATCTTTAGAAATTATTGAGACAAATATAGGGTGGTATATCTATCTATCTATCTATCTATCTATCTATCCATCCATCCATCCATCCATCCATCCATCCATCCATCCATCCATCCATCCATCCATCCATCCATCCATCCATCCATATATATCAACAAGTACTTACTTCAACGGTTCTGGAGCTTTGATGTTCAATATCATAGATAAACGAGCTTCAGATTTCACAATACCCATTTCATTTGCCACTTGAATCGTATATCTGCCACAGTGCTTCTCTCCAGCCATTGGAATAGTCAATGCATAAAAGTTATCGTACGACCATTGAATAAATTCCGCATTGTCCGACTGATAAAAAAGATTAACATTCAAAGCAACACTCATATTCTATGTTGTTTCTTGTGAGAGATTCAATGACAACTTGAAATCATATAACATTTCTTATTGAATTTATGCAGTTTGCTTTTGTTAATACCAGCTATTTCATTATCGGGAAATGACGATACTGATATCGTTTACTTTAAAAACCCAATATGAATTAAATAAAAACTTATTACTGGCCTTCATATTCGACTAAGTCACTAATTTCTGCCAGCTGCTTTACATAAATTATATATTATCTATTTTAATCTATCCCAACGAATAAATCAGCTGGATTTGTTAGAGTGGCACTAAAACTTTTATTAAATGAAATGTAAAATATTTTAAATTCGTCTAATTAGATTTCATATAAATAATTCGATTACAGGAATAAAATAAAACTCTAACGGACTCGAATAGAATATTTTTAACGCTACTTTAACGCTACCAATGAAATATCAGAAGAAATCATCTTAACAGTTTCCCATGTATGAGCTTATATATAAATAAAAATATAATTCAAAATTATAACAAACTTCAATTTCTTCATTTTCGAAATACCAAAGAGCTTTAGTCGTTCCACATTCTTCTACTTCAAATTCAAATTTCACAGTTTCCGGTTCCTTTTCAATGAATATATCATTGAGGGCTTTCTTGATTTTGGGAGCTTGTAGTTTTTGGAAAATATCTTTCGTCTGAGATGGCTTCGTTGGTTTTGGTCTTACTCTGACAGTTATGTCGACAGATTTGTCATTGTTTCTCAAAGAATATAATCCGGCATCATTCATATTCACATTCATCAAAATCAAATTATAACAAAACTGTTGAACAATTACAGTTAGTCGTGAATCTTTTTCGTCAATTGGTTTGCGATCTTTATACCATAGAGAGGAACTCAATGAATCCGTTGGTACTTTTGATTCAACCGATAGTTCGAGTTTTTCATCTTCCTCAATATCGACTTCTTCGACGGTGCATGTCAGATAATCAGACTCTTCTGGAATCGTTTGAATATCATTAAGGAATTTTACTATAATTTCTACACTATCGGTTTCGCCTTGCTTATTGGTTACTCGACAAACATATTTACCCCTGTGATCGATTGGAGAAGGATTTTCAACATAAAGATCAATGAATTGGCTATCTAATTCATATGGTTCACCGAATTTCTTATTATTTTTAAACCATTCAACGACGGCTGCTTGCCAGTTGTAAATCTCCAAGGAAATTATTAATGGTTCCAATTTGCTAACAGTGATTTCTCTATCTTCGCAGACAAGCTTCAATCGGTTTGAGCCGTTTTGATTAGGTTGAATATTGACGATAAAGTCGACTGATTCCTTTAAATCGCTATTGAATAGAGCTTCACACTTGAATTTCCCAGCATCAGCCAAAATAGATTTGTGCTTTATCAAGGACAATTTATTATCAGTTTGCATTACGTTGAATTCCGAATACTGACTTATATCGACATTATCCTTACTCCATTTAACCTTCAAATCAGCCAGATTTTCAATGAAAATTTCCAATTTTATTTCGTCAGACTCCACAATATCGAGAACATTATTGACGGAATTTAAATATTTTTTAGGTTTTTCAGATATTCTTAATTCAGTCTTTGCACTCGATTTTTGAGCTGTTCGAGTTTGGATAACACATTCATAGATTCCGTTGAAAGCCATAGTGCAATTCTTGATAGTCAATTCTGCAATTTTCCCATCATCTTTGACATCACTCAACATATTGGATTTCATTTGCAGACTTTTGCCATTGAATAACCAACTGACACTGTAATGAGAACTGCTACATTCTAGCCGGGCTCTCATCACTACATTGTCGTTGATTTGAAAGAAATATATTTCTTTCTCAAAGGTAACTTTGCATTGAGGAACATCGGCTACCTTGCTACTGACAACTAAATCTATCATACATTCAGAAATCAATTCCTTGTTGGCAAATCCTTGACAAGTATATTTACCACTATCGTTCAGTGTAACACTATCGATCAATAAGAATGCTAAATTATTATTGAATTTTTGAGAAACTCTTTCAATCGATTTCTTGTCTGTATTTCTATTCGAAATCTTCCATTTTATTTCTTTCTCAACGAACCCTTCAACATCGACACAGAGAGTAACGGCTTCTCCTTCAAACACTTGAATGTTCGCATTGATTGCTTTGAGATTCCTTTTAATTGCTCTAACAGAAACCGTAAATACTCGAACAACTTTACCGACCACGTTCATATCGATTGGTGTGAAAACAATTTTGTATTGGCCAGCATCTGTCGACTTTGATTGTGAAATTTCTAGATGAGCAATTCCATCGTGAAATTCTCTCTTACAATTGATATTTGTGATTTCATCATCGTTAAAAAACCATTGTGGTTGTAGATAAAGATCGATATTCCCTGACACCACCTTGGCTTCCAATAGAATGTTCTGGTTTTCTAATAGATCCAGATAGATACTAGACAGTTCAAGTTGGATATTTGGATCATTTTGTGAGAAATACTTTTCAGAATCAGGTTTCTTTGAACTCCCTCGAATCTTAACAGTGATTTTAGGTGAATATATTTTCTGAGGAAAATCAATCCTAAATTCTAATATGCCAGCAACGATTACTGAAACATCAGGAATGCGAAGGGTAATCTCATTTACTGTAATTGTGCATTCACCATTCAACTTCTTGATGTCCATTTTATCAGAATTCAAATACCAATCACCATTTTGCAGTAATGATAAAGGAATATCCAAAGGATTCAAATTTACTCTCAAAGTTTCACCTAACTCTAAGTCAATCTCTTCTATATCACAGTTTAGATAGCCAGTTGATTGAATTTGATGAAGCTGCTTTGAACGTACTTGTACGACCTTTTCTTCTATCAGAACAGGTATATTTCCTCTTACTTTTATTGTTATTTCAGGTGAATATAATTTTACTGGTTTATCGATTCTAAATTGAAGAATACCTACAATATCTTTCGTCACATTTGGAATATGAAGATTGATTTCTTTTTCAGAGATACTTACTTCTCCTTTCCATTTCTTAATATCTAATAATTCTGAATTTAAATACCAACTACCATTTTTCAACGTCGACAGTGGAATGTCAGCCGGATTTATCGTTAACGCTAAAGTTTCTCCGGCTTTAAGATCGATTTCTTCTATTATACAGTTTAAAAGTCCATTATGATGCTGATTCAATATATAAGTCTCAGATTGTGAGGATTCTGAAATGGAAGTCACCGCCGTCAATGCTCTCTTATACATTTCATCTATTTCTGAATCATTTTCATATTCAGTTACTTTAGTCAACTCTTTTAAAGGTGAAATAGGCTGAACATGGTGCTCCTCAAGAACCGACTGATTTTCTTGGCTGGCAGCTTTATATATTGGCTTCTTACATCTTTCAACAAGAAGTAGAGCCGAAATATTTGAAGGTTGCTTTATGTATACATGTCCTGTATTATCATGACCAATAGTATAAATACCAGCATCACCCGTTGAAGCCTTTGTTATGTTTAATACAAATTGATGATGTTCCAAATCTACGAAAAACTTTATTCGATTCTCCTTCATATTAAGTGTTTCGTTGTCTTTGTACCATATTAAGGATTTAAGAACTGAATTTGTACACGAATCTTTTGTTGTATTTAATTTTAAAGTGATCAATTCGTTTTCCATGACAGTTACTTCTGTGCATTCGAAAGTCAAGTCCAAAAATGTACTAGAAGCATGGATAAATACATTGATCGATTCAGATGCAATTAGACTGCAATTTATTTTATCAATTATTTTACAAGTTAACTGTCCGCTCTCCAGTTTCGTAATGCTTTCTTTCTTAAATTGACATTCCTGTATTTTGTTTCCTTTTTCCTTGATCTGGATTGATACATTAGGTTGGTTGAGATCTATCACCTTTCCTGAAAAAGAGCACACAATGTCGTGCAAGGCTGAGTCGTAATTTATTAATTTTAGTTTCCATATTAGAACTCCTCCCTCTGGAACGTTGATTTCGTCGATATCGCTTAGTATGGAAACATGTCTGGAAGATTCTTCATCGGAAAATGGAGTCCGAACTCCATCCAATGTGGAAACAGAATCTAAATAATAAATTCAATATAAAACTACATTTATTTGGATAAATATTCCAAACAAATATATAGTGGTATTGAAAAGAGAGAGAAACAATAAAAGTTTAAAAAATTATCAATTTAGTTAAACAAAATTTGTCAGCGTTATTTTGTATTTAACGAAAGAAATAGTGTGAAAATTTATTAATATTCATTGATTTTGAAAGTGGTTTTTAGTCGATTTATAGCCCTCGAAAAATATTATTTTTAAAATAGAATTATAATTTAATTACCAAATTATAAAACCTTAGAAACCCAATACATAATGTTATCATGTAATCCAAAAAGCAAACCTTTAAATATCTCGCTAATAAAATTATTGAACCACTATCACTTTCAAAATAAAACCCTCTTTGTAGCTTAATATTTTATTAATGTATCGTTTAATGAATTCATAAATCAGATTCTATCAAACCCCAAATGATTGCCATCTTAGAGAGTAGTGGATATTTAAAATGATATTTTTCATTTAATAATAATAATTTAATAAAAGGAAATTATTAGTTAAACCTGTGAAAAGACTATTGGCATATCTTTTTAAAAAAAATCCCGTATATTATAATGAATTCAAAATAACCTTCACTAATCATACTGATCGGTCTCAATGCATTGTCAGTACCTGATTTGAGAGTTTCTGGAGCCGTCTTGTATGAACCAGAAGTTATTGAATTCGGAACGTCCATGATAGCACTTTCAAATTTAATGTCTTCATGAAAGTTAAATGAAATTAGAAAATTATCTTATTGGTATTTTTATTATCAAAAATAACATTATTATTATTTCAACCCGTTTCATGTATATCCTATGTGTCATAAAAATCATATATTGGACTAATAACCCTCCTCACTTTGTAATAAAATAAGTTGTTTTAGTCAAATCTCATGTCGGATTTTTGACAGATCATCGTAATCAACTTTTTATGAAAAACATAGTAAAAACTGTAAATTAATACGGTGGCCATTGGTTACCACGTAGCCACGTATGTCAGGATCGATATAATACTTATCATTACGTTCGATAGAAATGTTTTTGATAATTCACTTGATAATTACTATTGAGAGCTTAGGCTTCACACTTACGAAAAGATTTCATGGATTTCTTTACGACATTCGTGGCATTTAAATCGACAAACAATATAATGATCTCATTTTATGATGCCGGTAACATGAATAGGTGTGGATTGTGTACAGTGATCGTTTAGTCAAATGAAATATTGTATCCATGGTTAATGGTATTGTTTTTGCTAATTTGTATCGATTTCAGATTTATTACAATAATCATTATAAATATTATGGTTACATTTTTAACTTGAATTATAAATAAATTATTAATCATTATAATTATCTAAATTACGAAAAAATTATATAAAAATAATTTCCAAAACAAAATAAATATTTGAAGAAAAATTCTAAAATTGGCATGGAATCAACAAAAAAATTTACCTGAAACACTTTCAGAAGACGATGTTGCATCTTCCAATTGATCATAAACTGAAGAGCAATCCATATCCAAAGATGCACTTTCCAAACTCACCGATTCCATTTCAATGGCAGCTGATCTCTGATATTTCGACAAATATAATTGATATTGCTTCTCTAATTCACTGGAGCTCACAAAAACATTGTCAACGCCTAAACGTGATAAATTTAGCACGAGCTAATTCGAATGCTTTCAATTCAAGAAAATCAATAGTTTAATCATCACCCTATTTTCCCGTGTGCATCGGTGTTGATTTGACAAAAAATTGCCATCATTCTATCAATGACATGCACCGAGTGTATGTGCAAAGTTGATGTTGTGTGTAACATGGTAAGTTAGATTTCGGAAAAATTGGACATAAATTATGCTGAAGATTGATTGCTGAATTATAGAAACCGAATTTCGAGTTTATTTTTTGAAAATGTGATTCATATGTGAAATATCTCGATAACGCCACGATAAGAAAACATATACGATTGAAATAATTATTTATAAAATTTTATTTATTAAAATTTTCATTCATTCAAGAACTTAAATTCTTACTAAGCTTTCAATCTCATTAATAATGACAGCAGTTATAAAAATAACAATAATAATATTAATAATAATAGTAAAACCGACAATAATAATAATAATAATGATAATAATAATAATAATAATAATAATAATAATAATGATAATAATAATAGT
>JBBMOY010457778.1:0-11814 GCA_037951405.1 Platydemus manokwari | reverse complement strand
ATAAAAATCGTTAGCTAATCAGAATTATTAAATCTATTTATGTTAAACAGTTAATTAAAAATGATTTTTCAGATAAAAGCGATAAAAATAGCAAATATGCTACTACGATAACAATGAGTAGTAGTTGATAATAATGAACAGTGATGATTATAGTTCATCATAATCATATCTGATAACACTTAATATTCAACATTGACATTAAAAATTCTTGTCCAGACAAAAATCACAAGTCACATGATTCTATTTATAATTGATAAATCATTTGCTTAATATTAATAACAAATTTAGTAATAATTATAAATAATTATCATTATTAATGCATTGCAATCAAAAATAAACGTAAAATACTTGTAATTTTGGACTGTTGTTATTTTACTGTAATTTTGGACATCACGAATTTATTGTTGAATTGTTTAACGTTGTAAATAAATATTTAATAAATATTATAAAATCAATAAAATAATAATCAAGTCAATACATTATATAAATGAATTTTTAAAATTTTATTTATTAAAACGATAGAATAAATCAGAGGTCTTCACATTTTTTGATTTGCGACCCACTTTACGAGTCCAAATTATTTCGCGACCCAAGGAACTAAAATTTAATAATAAAGTAATTTTTTTTAATAAAACAATATTTTTAACATTAAAAAATTAAAACATTTAATAATAACACTGATTTTGCTTATTCTGGCATAAAACATCAAATCTTGGCTCTATTTAGATGACGGCTGGTCTCATCACTAATTCCAGATCTTTAATATTCGATCGATATTTTGCCTTAATATAAGTCAGTGTCGAAAATGAAATTTCTCACCTCCCTTTTGAAGAACACTGGAATCAATAAATCTGGTAAATAAAATTAAAAAGCATTAATCACTATTAGATTGTTGTGCTATATTTGATTCAGAAATTCAACTTCAATTTGTATTATCAAATATATTAGCAATAAGAATATGACTATTAACTGTTTATGTTTTTGCAGCACAGATAAATACTCATTGTGAGGATTTGTAATTAAAATTTTAAAAATTTAAAAATCAGAGTTTTATAAAATATTAATTTCTTGGAATAATTGTAATAAAAATGTTATTTCGTGTTGTGACTTTTCAGTTCGCTTTCAACGCGTCATTTATTATATAGTAACAGTTTGCATGACGACCACACATTTGGATTTGATTCTGAGAATGTCTATGGTACGGGAGTATGGAAGAGAAGGAGGAATACTTAGAAAAGATGTAAAAAGGCGTAGCTAAGTTGAATAGAAGATACAGAGTAGTAATAGACAAACTATGAAGATGACTGAACAAGTATAGCGATGATATAAAATAGAGCGGAAATAGATATTATGTAGATAAATGCCTAGAGAATTTGTGCAGATGTAATTAAGAAATCAGCAATATAAAAAATTTTAAACAAAAATTTGAAAACATTTAATATCAGATTTTTACAAGATATTAATTGTAATAGAAATATAATTTGGTGTTTTGACTTTTCAGTCACGTGATTCATTTTAATGCGTGATTTATTAAATAGATGCGGGTTACACTTGTATTTATCCACTATGGTTTAGCAATATTCGGTAATTTTGTGTGTAATGCTCGTAGAAGAATAATCAGCTTTTCTTTTAGTGTGATCTCAAACATTTGTCATTTCTTAATAATTGCAATGGTGGCTATAAAATTATTATAAATAATTAATTTATATAAGCCATTTATTTTTAGTGAGGAATTATAATTAATAATATTTATATTAAGCCTATCTTAGACAAGAATTGATGAAAATGTCTTCTGTGACGATTATGTAATATTTTAAAATTTTTTGCATAATAGGTGATATAAATTTAAATAGTACCGACATGTTAATTACATTCACCAACGAGATAAGGTATTGATTTTAAACCTGTCCACAGTTTGATTGCATAAATAATTTTTAACTTTAATATTTTGCTGGGAAAATAATTCATCAATACCGGAATTGGCAACAGTTTCATCATCAAGAAGAAAAATCAATTTTCAAATTTCGTTAATCTTTATAATCCAATAATTGCTTGTTTCATTTTTTTTGGAGAACACAATGCTTGCAGTCTAGAGAGAAATTATTGATTTTTCACAATCAAATAATCATAAATCGAAATAATCTGAATTATTTTGGAGACGATTTTCTTCTCCAAATTTAAGTTCTATTCTAATTTAACAGAGATCGTTATTAACTCTGACAGTTCTTGATTATTAAATATTGGTTAATTGGGGAATAAAGATTATGTCTGTTTGGTAATTGATAAATATTTTGTGAAATATTTTGCCTTCAGACAAATCGACTGATAATGGTGAGATCAGTTGAATAGAATATTAATTGAGAGTATTGTCTGGAAATATTTTCAAGAAAATAAAAAATTTATATTTTCTTATTATTTCAAATATATTTCTACAATAAAAATAGAAATGTCACAGAATAATGTTTGGCAAATTATAATTATCATTATCCTCTTAAATATTAAAAAATTACAACTCAATTTGGTATCACTTAATCCAAACTAGAATAATAGTGCTATTAGTGAGATTATTGATGGACGAATAAAAATTAATTAAAAATTATTATTGTCATGTGACCATTGACAACTATTTCGATTTAGAAGCTCCTATAAACAAGAGATTTTTCACATCTTTTCCAAGTTGTTAAAGTGGTTCTATTTTTTATTCCCATTCAGTAGTATTGTCAGCTTTTATGATTACTTGGTATTTATAAATGTCATCTAATTTCATGATTCATAATTTCTACGCAATCTCACTCCAAGTAAATATGGTTAACAATAAATTTATTATTAATGATTAAAAATAGATATTCAATAAAATATTGTCAATATTACCATGATAGCAATGGTAAATATCATTTATAAATATGAAATCAAACAATAAATAAATAATTGATAACAAATAACCTGGTAAACAAATTACCAGGATCTTTAATATTATCTATAACTTTATTTAGGATTATAGTTTAGTGAGTGCAGTTAATTATTAAGAAACTAAAGTCTTCTAAGAAAATATCTCCATTTGATCTTTTTTTACTTCATCCTTTAAATATAGATGAATACTGCATGTTATCATAGCTAGCTAGGTGTGCTAAATTTGGTGAAAATTTTTTTATTAATTTAGTAAAGTTTGAAGCTCTAATTGGATTGGATCAATTGGATATTTTGAATTCAAATTATAGATGGCGGCTAAAATAAGAATCTTTTAGTTGATGGGCAAAGGTTAAAGAAATTGAATAAGAGCTGTAAAATAGTAATAACTTAGTTTTGCGGTGTTTTTAGTTCACCTGCATTTCTTTTTATATCGAAATTGGTTTTGTTGACATGTAATTTCACGTATTGATTAGAAGTGTTTCTTGCTAATTTTAAATATAAGCCATAATGAGTAATATCGAGAGAAACATAATGTAAGTAATTAGCGGTTTGACATTTCTTACTTGTATTGATATTAATTTTTGAATATTTGTCTCTTCTGCTTCTGATTTATTTTTATTTTTTTTAAAATATTTTTTTACATATTATTTTTAGGTTTATTAATTACCATTGTCTATTTTTAGACTTAATTGATTTTACGTATTTTTCGATTATTAATATTTTTTCACTTATGAGTCACCTTTATTTGAAAAAAATATTGTTCTAAAATAATTGTTGTTACTGAAGTGGGGTTATCGCACCCATGATTATAAAAGATTGAAGGTAACAAAGATAAATATTTCGTTTTGTAATTTTAAGATTACTAGCCACTGTAAAGAACATTTTTCAAGAGTTATTTGACATCTAAACAGAACCAAGTCAGACAGTCACAATGTCTCGATATTTTACCAACACGGTTATTAACTATCTTTAAATTAATAATCAACTTTATTATAATTATTAATTTAATTTAATTTTAAAAATTTATTAAAAAATTTAATTTTTTTACATTAATATTGAACATTAGATAAATGAAATTTTTAACGATATTATAAACGGATATCAAAATTTAATATCAGATGATAATGTAGTCGAACTCGATTAATAGCATAAATTAAAATTAGTGTATTTATTTAAAATTTTCACAAAAACAATTCTTCTCAAAAAATATCTTTGGACTATCGAAATGGGGTTTGATAAAGAAATGTTGTACTGGGATTGGACTCCAAATTAGCAGTCACCTAATTGTTGAAAACCAATTCACTATCAGTTTTGATAAGTTATTAATTGGTTATAATTTATTTGCTATCGTATTGCAATTCATTTGTAAAGCTATCGACTCTCGGAAGTCTGTGATTGAAATAGTTTATGGACTAACTCTATAGTGGTAAGTAACGTTATATATTGCTCTCTATCGATTTGAAGACTAAGCAATTCTGCGTGTGTAACCGCGTCTTATGCAATAGTATTGCTGTATAAATAAATTAAATCTTTCGCTCGAGGACTGGTGTAATACAAAAGCCGAGTCCAACTCACTGAGTCAAATGTATCAAAATAAATTAACAAATATAATTAAATTGGTATAAAATAGAGCCTAGATGTCCTCAAATTTGGCTGCAAATTCTACACATGAACCAAGACACTATCTGCATAAAGAATACTTCACGAATTTTATATCAATGTGAAATTCACTTTTACTGAACTAATGTGATTATCTGTGCTTGTGTCATTGTTAACTTTTGATTGGTTGGAATTTATATATTATTGCAAATGCGATTAGAACTGTGAAATTAAAACAAATTCATTTTTCGTACATTCATTATGAAAGTATAGATGTTAATCAATTAAAATGTCACAAGATCTGTTGTTATTATTATTGAAATAGTAATAATAATAATTTAGTAAATTGTAGTATATGATAAATCCTTTAATTATTACCACAATTATTATTATTAATATTATTATCGTTATTTTTTTATAAATTTTATTGGCATCATCATTTATAATATAATATTATTTATTACTAGTAGTATTGTTATTATTATATTATCATTATATTCATAATTATTGCCAGGTATAATGAACATAATATACATTTAAATCACTTTGGGAAATTTGAAGTCAATAATCTACCAATCAAGGCCCCCCGGAACATTACAAAAAGCATGATTAAATACCCAGACAATATGGATAATAACGACAAGAAAAAGTAATTGAAATCATTATATTTCTAAGCTGAGAATTAACTCTACACAAACACTTACTTTGAATATTCGATATCAGTAATCGGTTTTTCCTTACACTCAGGCACTTTTCTAGCACACTATGGCACACGATGGACTTCTTTGTCATAAAGAATATGAAATTTTACAAACAAATTTCTGAAATGGATCAGGCATTCTAGTATTTGCTATTCTCAAAATAGCCAAAGTAAGATCACTCAATTTATCGCATTAATACTAGCCCATATTGCATTTGTTAAACCAGGATCTGGGAATTCATCAGTAGTAAATTTTATTTATTTAAATACAAATATTTCTGCAAAAACAAACAATTACCCCAACTCTTTCTGAAATGGATTAATGTTATTTTATTTTCGAAATTTTAAGACGAAGTCAGGTGCTATAAGTTATCATTGGAGTTCATCTGAGCAAGTTATCTTGAGATCACTGTAAATAATCAATATTAAGAGATTATATAATTGCTATTTTCATTTATTTATTTTATTAATAATTCAATAAAAAGTTTACTGGTTCATTTAATTATTTATTAATAATTTTTATTGATTTATACAAATTATTTTATAGTAAAGATATTTTGTGAGAAGTTTCAGATTCGAAATGGCATCATTAAACGAATTGCTCGTTTAATGACAATTATAAGTAGATATTATCGATAATTTATTGTAGATAAATACATATATTAATAAATCGTTAAACCAAATGACACAAACATCTCAATGTTATTATAATTATTTTATTTATTACTGATTTATTGCTATCGTAATTTTCATTGAAGCACTGTAATACTGAATAAATTCAATAATTAATATTCAAAATTCCCATTATGACGTCCACCGAAAAGGATAATTAAAATCATGATAAATTTTATGATTTTAATCAAATTTTTTAAATGGGATTTCAGCTAAATCGTAAGAGAATTAAATTGTGAAAAATGAGATTCTAATTAGAAAGATAGACGATTTGCATTTATTTTGGTGAGATGATAAATGTCTACAAATTGTAATTAAGATTGTAAGGTAGATATTTTCTTATCAGGTCTAGAATAATTTGTGGATTTGTGGATAAATTGACGACTTATTGTAAGAAAGCTTTTAGAATTTTTAGATGAAATATAACTAGTATGGTTATGTGTTTTTCTGATGTACTGCATCCACGAACACATTGGTACATTTTTGGATCAAATTAATAGGTGAGATATATTATTATATATTTTCTGAAATTTTAGGATTTTGGTCTAATCCGTGAAAGTTATATCTTAATTTCAGATTTATTTGGTAAAACATTTGATTAGTAAGATAAAAAGATTCTTTTCATTTAGTCCAATTTTACAAGGAGAGGTATATGGTGCATTGGTAAAGTTTACCAGCGGACAAGGTATATGCGATATTGAATGTCGATGAAATGACCACGGATTCGAATTAACTGGTTAGATAATTATGATATTATGGACTCCAATTCCTATTCGATACTGATGTGTTTAAAGGATTATAAAACCATTTCGTCGATCAAATGAATATCTGTATAATAAAATGAAATTGTAAAAGTTATTGGAGCATTAAAAAAACTAAATTAAGTAGTTAAAATCAAGATTAATTTACCAGAAAATGTACTAGATCATAAGTACAAACCGTAAAAATTTATTTACTGACATTGGTAGTTAAATAATTTTGCATTTATATCTCTTAACTTGTACGTTTAATGTTTCTTTGCTTCGCATTGAAATTTGTGATTTCTGGATTCGATGATTGATCAGTCTTTGGGTTCATCCACTTGTGTGAAGGTGGGTATTATTGTAATGAATGTTCTGCTTTATCGTAGCTTTGTGCACGTGTGTATAATTTGTAAAAATAAGTGTTTTGAGATACGAAGGGGCGTTACTTTAGTTTAAATTTCTTCCTCACTTAACAATTATATGACGAAGATAAAAACTTTCGATACGGAAGGAAACATATTTCAATTTGATCACAAAGGAGTGATATCAATATTTTTTGCAGTCAAAAATGCAGTGGCTAGAATATTCATGTTAGAAATTGCATATTGTATCGAGATACAAGGTCACAAAAGTCCTTGGATAAAAAACAATTTTGTGAAAAGAGAAACATTATTTTTATAAATTGATTTTGATATTTTTTTTAATAATAATAATCGTTGATTGGGTATTTAATAACATAAAAATTTACGGATTTTTCTGACACGCTTCACCGAAACAGATATAGATACATCTCTATAATCAATTTCCCATTTATCTGTGTCTTCCCATAGAAAAACTTTGAAGAAATAGTAATGAATTTTTGCTTTTAAATCGAGACGATTTTATGTAATAACATAACAAGCACCACGGTCTTCGTTACGTGACTTGATTTCTTTTATCAACAAACAAGACTAAAAGCATTTCCAACAGTGAAAAAATTCTAATTTATCATTATCTAATCTAAATGGAATTTAATTATCTCCAACAACGTTCCTTTAATAAAGCACGATCACCAAACTAAAAATAAATAAAAACAATCGATTTTTAAAATAAATATATCTGTGGTTTTGAGTCATCAGGTAGTTAATATTTCACCTCACTTTCTATGTGAAGTACGGTCTTTTTCAAAACAAAATTTGGTCTATTTATTTTGTTTCTTAAATTGGCAACGAATACTGTCTAATCCATGTGATTGAATTCATTATATTACATTCGATATATAACCTTGACCTGGCAGCAAATCACGAAAAAGTTAAAGATCAAATGAAAATTCACTTTCCAGATAAAATCTGCCACTAGTTATACGTGGTGGTTTTACAATCTGAAATAAATTAAAATCAATGTTATAAATTTAATATTCAAGAAATCCACTGGTAGACAATTTTCATTAATATTTTATATAAAATGTTTACAATTAATTTTATCAACATGCTACTTGTGGCTAAAGTTAAGAAAAGGGGTCCTAAAATAAAATTTAAAATTTCATGAGTGCATTGAAAAAATCTATATAGTTTATTTAATTATATTATTTTAGAATATTTCGAATTGTTTATTTAAGTACTTATGAAAAATATTAGTTGTTTGAAATCAAATATTAAATAGATTAGAGCTTCAAATTCTCCTAGAATTTGATTATTTACCCAATGGATCAAACTTGGTCTAATTACAATTTATTGAAAATTAGCGAGGACCTTTTTTTAATATTAGAAGTAGACTGAGGTATGATTTAAATTTTTACAATTATTTTATAAAGACAAGTAATATTAGATTATTAAACATGTCAGGAGTTTCCTAAATTCATTTATAATTAAATAAATTTAAATTACAAAATCAATAAATCATGTAGTGTTGTGATTACAATGAGAACTTGATTTAAAAACAATGTTTTGTCACTATTTGTCATTTTATAAAATGAGATATTAACTGAATTGTAAGAATAAATCAAACATCTCAATTATATATACAATTAAGTTATAAAATTATCTCATGAGCGCAAATTCATTATTATTTAAGTGGGTGAAAAGACCCTTTTTCTTAACTTAAGCCCTACCTTTAATAATTTTAAATGAAAAATTATTTAAAACATAAAAAATATAATTTTCATGTATATTTTCCATCAATTCATTTTTTCATTACTGATACACATTGCCCAAATACAAAAACCACAAAGTATGTTTTATCCATTTTTTTCTGGAAACGATTTACCTTCTTGATATATTCTTCTTTAACATCAAATTCTGGAATTTCAACAGAGAAAGCATAAAAACGTATTAGCAAATTCATGAGGAGATCACTACAGCCACGGGTCAGACTTAATACGCACAGTTTGATATCCATATTTAAAATAGTTGGTAAAAATATCAATAAGATTGGACAAATTAAGGAATTAACACATTGCCTTTTAAAACCGGTCCCAATTAGATAATAAACATCTGCGTTCATATAAGCACAGAAATTTGAAAGATGAATTTCAAAATAATTAAAAACACATTATGGATGTTCTTTCGTCCAGAAATAATATTAAATGCCTTCAAAGACACAATATTGCGATTTTAGTATTGTTTGCAATCTTCTCATATATTTCCATTTCTTTCTATTATTTTTCTATTAGTTTTCTATTATTTCACTAAACTTTATCACTATTCCGTATTAGGTGAATCATTTATTTTAATAGAATATTCTAAATATAAATTTACGTTAACATTCAGGAACTACTTATACGCAATGATAATATCTTTCGTATAAACATAAACAATGCTTTCTATGACAAAATGAAGTTAGTTTCAGATACTAAAGCTATGCGATGTCAAATTGTGGATGTTAATATTGTAAAAATTATTAAATTGTTTTTATTTAATCTTTAGATTTCCTAGATTATCTATAAGGGTGACTGGTAGATCTGGAATAGGCTATAGAAAACCCAAATTTTCATTCAATGATACATCGCCGAGAATGTTCTTATTTAGAGCTTTATAGTGTCGGTTAGGTCACAAAGACAACCAAAATGTTGACGGAAACCTTGGAAATAACCTTCAAAAGATTGATACGCAGATTCAATAAGCGCCAATAGCCAATCAGATTTCTTCTATATATCAATCCACATTTGGAAGTCAATAATACCAAAGAATGGCAACAAACACCAATATTCCCCAATGGTACAAGATGTGTAAGAGGAATTGCTAACATATCGATGTATCGAATTTATCAAATGAAAAGCGAAGCTCCGGACACCAAGTAGACACACACGATAAGCCTATTAAAAGAGTTGAATTTCAGGAGAAACTGCTAGTCAGTCTTTTTGGTCGGTAACTTTCATTCTGTTCTGTGATTTTTGCGTGATTTTTCTGACAGCCAGTATTCTTGGTTATCTTCTCTTCTGTATTCATCTTTCAGGTGTTGTAAGTGCGATTTTTCGTTGTAATTACCGACAAGTTGAGCCTGTGATTCTTTGTGATTATATAAATACACTCACGAATTTTTTTTCTTAATGATTCAGAATCATTGAATCTTCTTTCAAAATTAAATATACACCAAACTATTATTATAATTTCAGAGGCTTTGGAAATGTTAAGAGTGAAAACCATAAAAAATGGTTGGAATAAAATAAATGAATATCGTAAATCCGACCTTGCTGACACTATAAAGGATGAAGATGAAGAAAATATTAATGAAGTAATAGAAGAAACAGTTGGAAATCTTTATGGGATTGAAAACATTCAATTTTAAAATGGCGAAGAGATTATTAACGATGTTGAAACTTTAGACCTTTTAAAACGATTGGAAAAATTAGAGGAAAATATTATAATATTTAGTTCAGATTCTTTAAAAATTTTTATGCATTCAGAAAAAAGCTTTTGAATGATATTAGAAAAGCTTGCGAAATAAAAATTACCGATTTTATGATTATAAATTAATGCTTTTATCATGAAACTTATTTATTTTACATCTAAAGTCCTTATTTAATGTTTACTCTCGGGTTCTAGGGCACTCCCATGTTTTGGATCACTTCGTCAAAATTGGTACACTAAATCGGGGTTTGACTGGAAGGAAAGAGGAAAATCAATTAACAACCATTTTTTCAAGAGTAAAAATAAATTATTTATATTTGATAAAAGGACATCGAAGCGATTTAAAAAGTTCGCATGATTAAATTAATTATACATAATTAATCATAGAAATATAAGAATAAATAAATAATAGACCATGAACGACATTAATCATTTTTATTTTGATAAACAGAAAATCAAGCAAATAAAACATTTCACAAGAATTTAAGTCAAAAAACTGGTATAAATCTCATGACAGAAAGACTAACAAATACCAGTGAAAAATTGAAGTGAAATTTCTGAAAATCTAAAACTAAAAATTGGAATTTAATCGTTCCTTAGAATCACTCTGTCAAATTTTCGAGAGCTAAAAATTGTGATTTGGAAATTCGTTTAAGGAATTTTAGGCGAATCGGATAAGTATCATTTGAAGTAATATATTGGTAATAATAGCTCGAGAGATCTCCCTTTTGAATTTAGTGTATTCATATTATAAAATCCCCATGTTTAAAATTATATAAATCACACTGGTTCTTACGTTCTCGGTAAGATGGCCTTCTTTTTTAATATTCAAGTCTGAACAAGACATTGTGAATATTTGCTTGCTTAAATCTTTTGCATTTACTTATGTTCTGTTTCAATACATAATAAGTTGGTTATATGTCACAGGGATTAATTGAGACTGAGACTAATAAATAAATTGGTAGGTATTATTCATAATTATTTTCTAATGAATCTTAGACACAATTTCCAAGTTCTTACGCTGTTGAGTAGATACATATTAATATGTATACCAGAACCCAACAGATTATTCTCAATCTTATAATTAAGAAATTACTAATAAAAATAAAATTATTAAACAAAATTAAATATTTCTATCAATGTAAACAAATAACTACCGTATTTTCTTTATGATATATACTTCGATTTCTTTAGTTGAATTTTGTTTTCGACTTTGTCAATTATTTTCAATCCATGGATTATTTATCACGAAAAAAGTAAAAACAAAATAAATTAAAAATAAATAAACCAATATCTAGCATATTTTTAAAACAACATAAAATGAGACTATTTTTCATAATTAATTATAGACATACTTGAAACA